>CM033722.1:60340190-60635688 GCA_019671005.1 Hibiscus mutabilis | reverse complement strand
GGGTGATGTTTAGATTTAGGGTTTAGAGGTTAGGGTTTAAGTGTTAAGGTAATATGTTGAGTATTTAAATTTTAACTTATAAACCCTAAATTTTAGCCCTAAACCCTAAATTCTATTCATAGCTGCTAAATTCTAAACTATTAAACCTAAACCCCTAAACCCTCCACCTTAACTGTATTCCTAAACCCTAAAACTAAGACACTTGTGAAAACCTTTAGTTTCCACCGCCAGTGTATTAAATAATTAACCATGTTTTAAATTAAATATTGTCTTGAGAGTGCATGCTTGAATTAAAGAATATTATCTATACGCGGGGTTCGATTGTTTCATAGCTAGCATCGAATCTAGGAATGAGTGGTATATAATGCAATACTATAATGTATAAAGTTTTTACGAGTGAATTAGTTTTAGGGTTTAGGGATTTAAGGGTTTAGTAGCATAGAATTGAATGATTGTGAATAGAATTTAGGATTTATAAGTTAAAATTTAAATCTTAGACAAATTACCCTAAACCTAAACCTAATCTCTAAACCTTAAATCCTAACCTTAACCCTTAAATTTTAACAATTACCCCTAAATTCTAAACCATATACGCTAAACAAATACTCAAGAATACTCATGTTGTCGGTAAAACGAATACTCATCAATAATATTATACCATTGAGATCCACTAATTGGCGAGTAATCAATAATATTTATGTTGTCTCATTTTGTATGAGTTTAAATTACGACATTTGTCTAGAATATAATGTCCCATTTCTATTTTAAACGAGACTAAAATGAATTTTTGATGTAGTACAAGTTCTCGTGAACTTTAACCTCATAAAAATAATACTATGCCATTTTTAACACATAATAAAAGCAACTATGTTATTTAAATTTTCTTTATCACATGGGGGTATTTCGCCCCCATAATATTGTGATATTTTTTATTTCATGAAATAAGTTGGTTGTTTTTTATTTTATAAATTATAGATATTTGAATAATAAGTTAAAAGTCACTCAGAAAACACGATTTTAAGTAAATTTATGAAGAAAATTGCTTGAAATCTCGATAATTTTAAATAAACTATTTTAATTTTTTTATCATTGTTTAAATATCTTAAATTTGTGAAATAAAGAAATACCTATTCTACTTCATAAAATAAAAAATATTATACAACATTATCTTGGAAATACTATCCACATGCTCGTCCTACTTCATAAAATAAAAAAATATTACACAATATTATCTTGGAAATACTATCCACGTGGCGGAATGGGAGACTTGACTTGACCTTTGGCTTTCAGCAATGGAGGTCAATGTCATTCGATTTCTCATTTGAACGTAAACAACTCTGGAGTCTGTTCTTTGTCGGAATCAGGACACATGGTTGATGAATTACTTCTGAATTGATTGCCTATTATTTGTTTATTAAATGAATAAATGTAAACACAAATTTTATTTATTAAATGTACACGTTTAAATAGAATTGTGTTAAATTCATTGGGTGATTCTAGTAGTCAAGAGTGAATTGTTTTTCTAAGTATTTCGGGTTCCAACAATGTAGTCTTAAAGTATGCATGAGTTTAGAGACAGACGCAGAATTTTATGTTAGGGGCGAACTTATAAAATTTTGAGAGAGACGAACTTATAAAATTTTATGGGATGAAAATAAATTTTCAATAAAAAATACATATTTTTTTAAAATCATATAGAAATTTCAATTTTTTAGGGGCAGACTCCTCTAGGTCCATCCATGCGTGAGTTTATTCACATATGAAAACGAACTAAAATACTATCTTATAACCAAATTAGAATGTTAAAAATAAAATTGTGTTCGGTCAATTTATGTTTACAACTTCATAATTATTTATACATCAATTAAGGACTCACATACACCCTTCCAACTCCCAAAATCTTCTGATAATATTAGTTCCAATACAAGTTTACAACATATATTTATATATATATATATATATATATATTTACACATACTACAAACATGTATCACAAAATATGCTTATCTCATTTCAAAACTCTATAATTAAAATAGTGTGACGTCATAAGCATTAAGCAAACTAACATGATAAAATAAACAATTATTTAATTTACATACAAATAACAACAATTTATATTCTTTGATAACATCAAGCCAAACATGTAAACTTTTATCGACAGAATTACATGAAATTATTGATCCGTAATTATGGGTAAAAAAGATTGAACATAAATTGATAGATAAATCTAACGAATGAATTATAATGTATCATAAATTATTAAAAGTAATTATGGGCAAATCTTGATTTAACCAAGTTGTTTGGGTAATGGGTAGGTTTGATGTCTCCTTGGGTGCAAGTTCAAATCTCATTGTAATTAAAAGTAAAGTCTTTTTACACCAAAACAGGTTTTTAGCGGCATTTTTAGAGAAATTTGTTGAATAAAAGCAGCTATAGACTGATATATAGTGGCTTTTTTGGGAAAACGTCGCTATAGACACGTACTTTAGCGGCCTTTTGGACAAACACTGCTTTAGACGTATTTTCTAGTGGCGTTTGGTTGAAAAAGGCCGCTATAGGCGCGTACTTTAGCAGTATATCGGCATTTATTGTACAAATGCCGCATTATTAAAATTTTATAAAGAAGCGAAGCGCAAATAACTCGACTAAAGACATGGTTTTTAGGCCGCTAAATGATGCCTTTAGTGGTGTTTTCCCTCAAAACGCCGCTATTGACTGTATCTTTAGTGACGTTTGTTGGAACAAACACCGCTATATAACTCGACCTTTTGCTACGTTTGATCTAGCGACACTTCTTACAGTGTTTTTCTAGTGCTGAACGGTTTTTAGCGTCGCATAAAAATGCCGTTATAAAACTAAATAAACGCCGCTAAAATTATGTTTTGTTCTAGTGTATGTCGATAACTTATTATAAAATAAAAAATAATATGAAAATAACGAGAAAATTTTATATTATTTTCTAGATAAAGTGCATACTACAATATTTTTTAAAACTCTATATTAATAAATATATAAGCAAATATTGTATAAAAAATTAATTATAATAGACATTAAAGTCTTAATAACAAAGTATATCAAAATTTTACAAGATAATTCTAATCATAATACACATCGACAAATAATAAATATTTATTATAATATATTATTTTTAATTTATTTCCACTATTTTAAATATCTAATACTTATTTTTCATTAAAAATAATTTAACTTTTCTTTACAAAATCAAATGAAGTTAAAATAAAAGCTTTCCCTAGTTAAATTATTTTAAAAATATACTTCTACCGTCATTAGGTTTTTTAATTATTATTATGAAGTTAAGAAAACGTAGGGTAAAAGAAAAACTAAAATAAGAAAATATACAAAATATCAATATAGTCCATAAAAGATAACTATTAAATTAGGGGTTATTAAGTACTTTCACTCGGTCTATCTTAATTAAGACGGACGTACACTGCTTCTATAAATTGCCTCTCTGTCACCGTCTTCAATCCAATTAAATTTCACTTTGTTCTCCTCAAAACGCTCCGGCGAGTTCGAGTTCTCGCCGTCGGTTGACCTTTCACGCATAATTCGTAAATATTTAAGATAACTGTCACCGATAATCGTAAGATTTTAAAAAAATGCCAATTGCAAAGGATAGAAGAGTTCGTTCCTTAGCATTTGATCGATCTAGGGTTTCACCTTACCCACTGGGATTGGGATTTGAATCTGGATCTGGATCGGCGGAGGATGTTAAAGCGTGGGCGGATGCAAGGTGCCCAATCTGTTTGGAAATTCCGCATAACGCCGTACTTTTGCGGTGCTCTTCCTTTGAGAACGGCTGCCGCCCCTTCGTCTGCAATACAAGTTATCGGCATTCAAATTGTCTCGACCAGTTCTCTAATTCATCAATGTCATCGCCTTCTACATCTGTTTTACAACAAATTCCATTCCGAAACATGATCTCAACTAGTACTACTAGCGAGTGTGGATGTGATTTGCGGCCAAAGCTTCTCTGCCCTCTCTGTCGAGGACAGATTTACGGCTGGACGCCGGTAGAACCAGCCCGACGGTTTATGAATAACAGAGCCAGGAGTTGTTCTTCCGAGACGTGTGATTTCCGGGGGACTTACAGGGAACTCAGGAGGCATGCTAGATCCGATCATCCTAATGTTCGGCCAACGGAAGTGGATCCAGAACGGAAGCAGAATTGGACTAGGTTTGAGCTTGAAAGGGATCATGAGGACATGCTTAGTTCAATCCAACAACTTGATTGGACTGAGTTTGAGCTTGAAACGGATTATGATTACATGTTTTAGTTCAATCCAGCAGCTTGATTGAACTAGGTTTGAGCTTGAAATGGATTGTGAGGACATGCTTGTTTCAGTCCAACCAAATGCACCATGAGTCCATGAGGTTGGTTGATAATTAATGGGTCACATTTCCCCATTTTTTATGTAGTTTTTGTTGAACGCAGATTTGGATAAGGCTATTGTATTATATACTGTTCTTTATTGGAATCATTTGTTTAGGTTAAAGAAATTAAGACTTTTTGAAAAGTTTAATGATTATTTTAAAATAATTTAATTAATTTAATAATTATTTTATGTTAATTTAATAAAATTTAATGACCGTTTTATAACATATTAAAAAATTTAATGATAATTTTATAATTTAGAAAAATACAGTGACCAAAAATATATATATGCATTATATATAATATTTAATATATAACAATTTTGGTTATTTCATTAATTAATCGATATCAAACTGAATTGACAGATAATTGAAGCTGGAAAATATATTAATCATAACCAGAAAAAATTTAGTTCGGTCAGTTCATTCGTTTAAAACCGAAATTCCACCCCTAATCTCTATGGCACTTTTGATTTTTTTTTAAAATATCTACCGGAGCAAATTCAATAATTGATTTTCGTGTTTTATTAGATCATATAATAATAAACACTGATCACAAATTTTATTCATTATAAAAATAACATGAAATACATGTCTTAAAACAAAATATTTTAAATTTGATAGTGTGACACAACAAAATACACACGCTTACATGAATCATCTTTCTTTTTCTTGCTAAAAAAAAGTACCACGGAGTTTAACCCAGCGCCACAGTGTTTGGCACAAGAAAACCATAAAGAACTTGCCAAGTCCTCGCTCTCAACCAACTTAAGCAGTGTCTTCAAGGAATGAGTAATCAATGTAACCAATAACAGGATCTGGTAGGCAATATGTATTCCGGTTGTGCTTAGTGTCACGCCTGAGAAGAGGCGGGGTCATTAATCCCACATCGGAAAGGAAAAGAGAGGTCTTGGAGATATAAATACGGTGACGCTGCACATCCTATCATACATGTCTTTTGGGAAGAGGGTAATGGCCACGTGACAAGTGGTATCAGAGCGGCCCTTTGATTGCTCGATTTCACGCCGAGCGCCCATGAGTGGGGTAGACAGGGTGGACAACTGTGACAAGGTGGCCCATCACGAGAGCGGAAGCTCGTGACGAGGGCGTCACGAGGTTGAGTGGGGGAGAATGTCACGCCTAAGAAGAGGCGGGGTCATTAATCCCACATCGGAAAGGAAAAATGAGGTATTGAGATATAAATACGGTGGCGCTGCACATCCTATCAGGCATGTCTTTTGGGAAGAGGGTAATGGCCCCGTGACATTAGTGAGAGACGCATTGAGCTCAAATCTTTTTGGCAAATCCGGATTCAATAAAAACAAATGACCAAACGCAAGAAGATCCGTTCGGTTTTCGACTAGAGCTTTGTTCCCATCTTCTTTATCATATTCCCCAGCTACAATGAAAGTGCCCTTAAAAGCCTTCCTCATAGGAAGCAAACTTTCGGTCGTTTCGAAACTTTCTTCGGCAAGTTTCATCCTAGGCTCAACCATATGGCAGTAAAGGATTCCGTATTTGTTCAATGACTCGACCATGTAAACGCCTAAGGCTGTTGGATCGGAGTCGCCCGAATCCAAGTAGTCTGCATATGGAGACGGCCTGAGTCCGACTTTCTCCGCGCCAATCTCATTAGCAACAGCTTTGACTACTTCTAACGCGAACCTGCATCGGTTCTCTAGAGACCCGCCGTATTGATCCGTTCGATCATTTATATGATCTTTCATGAACTGGTCAAGTAGATATTCATGTTCGGCTACTTCTAACGTCGAACGCGAAATCAATGTTCGGCTGGCACGTTGTGCGGTGTTTTCGGTGATGCCGTATCGAAGAAAATGATCACCTTGATTCGGCGACTAAAATGGTGTTCTAAGGCGCGGCGATTGGCGGTGAAAACTGCCAAATCGATAAAAAAGTGTTAAAATTGTTAACAAATCGATGCTTGACACGTGACATGTTTATTTTATTTTTTCAAAATTAAAAACTTAAAACAATTTTTTATAAAATTGTTTAAAATTTTCATAAAATCACAAAATTTTGCAATTTTTACAAAACAATCCCTAAAAATTCCCAAACCCAAACCCCCAAATTGCTGCAGTTTTCGCCGCCAATTGCCGTGCCTTAGCACACCACTTTAGTCGCCGAATCAAGGCGATCATTTTCTTCAATACGGTATCACCGAAAACACCGCACAACGTGCCAGCCGAACATCGATTTCGCGTTCGACGTTAGAAGTAGCCGAACATGAATATCTACTTGACCAGTTCATGAAAGATCATTAAATGATCGAACAGATCAATACGGCGGGTCTCTAGAGAACCGATGCAGGTTCGTGCTAGAAGTAGTCGAAGCTGTTGCTAATGAGATCAGAGCGGACAGAGTCGAACTCAGGTTGTCTCCATATGCAGACTACTTGGATTCAGGCGACTCTGATCCAACAGGGTTAGGCGTTTACATGACCGAGTCAATGAACAAATACGAAATCCTTTACTGTCATATGGTTGAGCCTAGGAAGAAATTTGCCGAAGAAAATTTCGAAACGACCGAAAGTTTGCTTCCTATGAGGAAGGCTTTTAAGGGCACTTTCCTTGTGGCTGTGGGATATGATAAAGAAGATGGGAACAAAGCTGTGGCCGAAAACCGAACAGATCTTGTTGCGTTTGGTCGTTTATTTTTATCGAATTCGAATTTGCCGAAAAGATTTGAGCTCAATGCGCCTCTCAGTAAGCACAACAGGAATACCTATTGCCTACCGAATCCTGTTGTTGGCTACACAGATTACCCTTTCCTTGAAGACACTGCTTAAGCTGGTTGAGAGCAAGAATTTGGCAAGTTATATATGTTTCCCTGTGCCAAGCACTACGTAGTTGGGGTAAACGCTGTGGTACTCTAGTCATAATAATAAGATAGACTATTCATATAAGATAGACTATTCATGTAACCGTGTCGTGTTCGCGTATTTTGTTGTGTAACTATTGAATTTAAAATATATAATATTTAAATATATTTAACCTGAGGATAAAATCACTGGAATTGAGTTTGAGATTCAAGATGGGAAAGAAAGTATTTGATAAGCATAAGACTAGGGATGGAAATCGTCTACAGCTAAATATGCTTATTTTGGTGCCAAATTTTAAAATAGTAGGTTTAAAATTAAGATTTATTGTTAGGGTTTAAAAAATTAGGAATAAGGTGTATTTATTAAGGTGTAGAATTTAGAGTTTAGGATATAAAATTCAAGGTTAAAATTTAAAATTTAATTTTTTAACATTTATTAGTATAAGACATTGAAAGTAGCGTATTTAGTGAGCAGAGTATTTTTTTCTTCTAAACTTAGTTAGCTGAGCACTAGTCCTTGTCTCGAAAGCCGCTTCAACTCGATTCGGATTAATCCACCAATAAGTCGGACGCTGATGATTAAACAAAAATAATAATTTAAATCCAGAGTTTTTATTAGATTGATTTGAATTTAAACTTAATTTAACTTGATTTTATTATATAAAGTTAATAATCTAAACTTAAGAACAATTCGAAAGTAAAAAAATCAGAATTTAAAATAATTCAATCTTTTAATATGATTCTAGAAAAATATTCGATTTGACAGTGGCAAATTCAACATTATTTATTGAGAAGACTATTTAAAAATTTATAAATTTAGTCAACAATTTTTAGAGCTAATGGTTAAAGCTATCAGTTGACATCCTCTCTTCTCTTAGGTTGTGGGTACAAATCCCATCAAGAGCAAATTCTTCATTTTCTCTCTCGTATGTAGAAATTGTTCAAAAAAATTTAAAATAGAATAATTAATAAAGTGATTGTGATAAAATAAAACAATACATAATTATCTTTTAACCCTTTTGGTAAAGTTTAATTTTAAACCATGCATAAAATATTTTATTTCTTTTGGTAAATATGTAAAATAATATTTTTAAGCTTAAGAAATTACCTTTTTTGTATTATTCTCTTATTCCGAATTCAAATTATTAAAAGAAATCTGTGTTTTACACTGCAGTTTGAATTCAATAATTTTTAAGCATCTGATTTAATTGTAGATAAAGATTAAATTATTCAAAATTATTTTATTAGATTTATTTATTTAATAAAAACTCAAATTTCTATTTTTAGATTTAAATTAAAATGTCTATACTCGAACCTGAAATTAAATTTTAGATTTTCTCAATATTAAAATAAAAACATTAAATATAGTAAAAGTTGATAAATATTATAACTGCATTTCTTTTATTTAAAACTTTACTAGATTTTATCTCACGGCGAAAAAAATTATTTTAAAATAAAAATATATTTATAAAATTTATTCAACGAATAATTATACGTTAAGTGATGAAAATTTGTATATAAATTTATTTAAAAATGTAAAAAATACATTTATAATAATATTTATTTTTCTATTAAATTGATATTTTTTATCAAAATTAATATTTAATTAATTCGTGATAATTGATTTAACATTTGACAGAGGTATATAACTACAATTTCAATTTTTCTTTTTTTTCTTTCTAAATTTTCAAGTTCAACAGAGAAAGAAAAAAAAATATAAATGAAAAATGATTTAGTCGGCCAGTTGGCTTTATTCACTTGCGTTTGCCTAAGTGGTCTGCGCTCTGTTCTATTTCGTTTCACCGTAAATGTGCTGCTGAAATTTCTTTCATGGGGTTTAACGCTTGAATCTGACTGCACACTCCACTTCACCTCATTTCCCTTCCTTTTTCATCTTTTTTTTTTCCGGGTTGTTTTTGTTCTTCAAAGTTCTTATATTTGGTCCCTTGGAAAACAAAGAGAAGAGAAGAAATTCGCTGCCTTTTCCATGGACACATGTGAGTATCTCACTTTCTCTTTCAATATGATTTTTTAGGTTAAGCTGATCGAGATTTTAATTGGGTTTTGGTTATTTTGAAGTTTGGGGGCTTGAAGATTTTTTTAACCCTTTTTTTGTCTTGGGTTTTGAATTTGCTTGTGCATGTCTGTTTAAAGACTGGATTTTTTTTTTGGAATTGGATTTCTTTACTTGAATTATGAATATTGTGGTAAAGTTGTCACTTGTTGTGCTTTCCTTGTTGGTTCCTAATATTTTCAAAATTGAATATTGATTGCCGTTTGGGTTATGTTTTAATACTGTTAAAACATGATTTTCTGGAAACAGAGTTCACCTTCTGAGATTTTTTGTTTAAAATTTCGAAACATATGATTTTGCTTATGGTTTTGTCTGGTATGTAACCTGTGGTGCTTCTACTGCATTCTTGTAATATGTATATATACACACACATACTTTTTGATTCTTGTAATATCAATGAGATAAATTGTATTATATTCTTTTGTTGACGAATTTTTAATACTTATTTGCCATGTTTAAATTGTATTATAATCTTTTTGATTCTTGTGATGCATGTACCATTGGAATGCTTGAGTTAGCATGTTCCATATTTGCAGGCAAATTCATACAATGCAGTGAGAAGAAAACTGTATGTTTTTGCCTTTGTACTCTGATTCGGACATGCGCACTCCAGGCAGGGAGAACCCGACATGTTCAATAGTTCTGTTTATGCTACTACATTATAGGCCGATAAAGCTTTGAAATTGCTTGTAGTACTGTCATGTATCTATGCATGCATTACACTTTCCAGGTCTTGCAGGGGCAGTACATTTGTTTGTTGTGTGTAGTATCATCTTTAAGAGTAATGAAAGACATAAATTAGACCCTAGAAATACTTGTACGTGGCAGATACATATATTAGTCATGGTAATCTGCTGTTATTTCAGGTACCATATGAGCTCCAAATATTAGAATTCCAAAGTTGTGTTTCGAGAAAGCTAGACTTGATAATTCAAAGCTGAAAAACGATAGAATTTGGCTAAGGCAAAGACCAATTCAATATGCTTCCCTGGTTAGTCGCTCTGAGAAGGCGTTCAGCATAGGTTGTGGTCCGACTTTGGAAACCCAGGGTAAGTATTTTCTGCTAATAAGCTCACTTTTTTTTAATTATTTATTTTACTTTTATTCCCAAAATACTCTCGTAGCCAAGATCTGTTATTACATAATCATGTTGAGGGATAAATCCCCACTTGATCAACTTTAGTCACTGTGCAGCAAGGTATGGCAATATCGAGAGTTGAAACAGGAAATTATTATGCCTTCGCTAATAGTTCTTCTGGTTCTTAAAGAAATTATTATGCCTTCACCAATAGTTCTTCTGGTTCTTAAAGAAATACTTTTCCTAGCCTTTGGTAATTATTTAGTACATAATCCATAAATATATCTATTTATGCAGAGTTGTGTGTACATATGTACAACAAAAGGAATACACACACTACTTATGTGGTAGTTTATAAATAGAAATGTAGTTTTTAGTTTGTTTACTTTGGAGGAAAATATGATAGTTTCTATGGTGCAAGTTGATAACACTGATTTCATCTCTCTTTCCAATTCTATTGTCCACTCAAAATTTTGTACATTTGAAGTTTCTCCATCATCTTTGTTTTCACTTGAGTTCTATAACCTTCAATGATTTGTTGAAAGCATCATATTATATGTTATTTCTTCCTTCGTCTTTCATTCTATGTATAATGCGTAAAAATCGAATATTAGGGCGATAATCTCATTCATTTTTGTCATTACTTAGCTTATATCTACACCCTTTTGGTTGCTGTCTTTCAGCTACTACAAATTTAGTAGAAGATTCTGAAGAGACAAAAACGGCTGGTTTGACTCGCCAACTTATTCCACATTCGTCTGAGTTGAGTTTGTAATTTATTCTTTTCCTGTAATTTATAAATTTGGAATAAATATATTAATATTTCATGATTTGGGACTTCTTTTATAAATGAATGAAAAAAAACTTATACTCTGTGCTTATATTTTAAAAGTTTGTACTTTACAGTCTCTAACTGCAGGTGGAATCTCTGGTCAGAGATGTATGCAATACGACTTCCATTGCAGAGTTTGAACTGAAAGTAAGTGGATTTTGTTATTGTGCCATAAATAGCTTGATTAATGTGAATGGCTTTTCTACTTGAATTGTTTTGTTTTGAATCGAAGCAATTGCAGATGTTGGATATTAGATATTATCAAATTCTTAATCTTTCTGCTGCCTCTTTTTAGATTGGTGGATTTCGTCTATACATGTTGAGGGACTTAACTGGAAAAAGTGAACCTCCGCCTGCAATTGCAAGTCCTCCTCCTGTCAGTATCAGCACCAATAAAACCGTCGAAGCACCTGAGTCAAATGGAGCTGTTTCAACTTCTTTAGCTATCACCAAACCACTATCTTCTTCAGGGAGAATCCAATCGTTCCTTGATAAAGCTACCGATGAAGGCTTAGTGATTCTTCGGTCTCCAAACGTGAGAATCCAAAATTTAGATTCTTCCCTTTCTTTCAACTCATGAAACTAAGATGCCAAATTGTGCAGGTAGGTTTCTTCAGGAGATCACGAACCATAAATGGGAAGCGTACTCCGCCATCGTGTAAGGAGGTAAATACTTCAACACATTGGTTGCGAATACAAACCATACATGAAACTATTGTTTTGGAAGGCATCTCCTTTGTACTCTCAAAGTCTTAATTGTTGCTTTTGTTTATGCAACAGAAGCAAATAGTCAAGGAAGGCCAGGTGCTTTGCTACATCGAACAACTAGGAGGTGAAATTCCGATTGAGGTATCAAAGTCTCAATTTAACAGGACTTACAATGTGGCTTTTGCACGTTAACAGATGAAAATGAGGGTTTTCACAGTTTACCCTACTTGTCTTTCTGCTTACCTTCCATGTATGCTTAAGTTTATGCGATTAATCACTCATCTGATCGATCTTTTACAGTCTGATGTATCCGGGGAGGTCATAAAAATTCTAAGGGAGGACGGCGGTATGTCTTTGCCATCTTTCAATATATTTCAACTTGTTGTATTTTACAGCATCGTGTACTCAAACTTTCTTTGCTTAATACGACAGATTCCGTTGGATATGGCGATGCTCTTATCGCACTTCTCCCTTCGTTTCCCGGGATCAAGAAGCTGCAGTAGATAATTTTGTAATCAGCTCGCTACCTACTGGTTTGTCGCAGATGTAAGCTTTGTGCCCCCTTCATGTCCTTAAAAGGATGAATACTCCTGATTCTAGCATTTCAGTACATGAGGATTCTGTGAAAAGTAACTGTTGCTGAGTAGTCTTGGATTTTGTTTTCTTTTTCTTGTTAGTATCTGAAATGTGGAACTTGTGAGCATCATTGGGAATCTGCCATTGAACTTCTACCGTTTTCATTCATGACATTGCAACTATGTATTCGTGTTCTTCGTGATTCTTATCGCGTCATTAGTCGTGTTTAAATTATTTTATATTTATAAAACAAATTAATTATTTGATATAAATTTTAGTATGCTCGTGTAATTGTGACGTGCTCGTGTTTTATATCATATTTTATTTATATATTTTGTGTTTCGTATCATATTTTATTTATAATATTTTTTAACATTATGGTATAATTATATAATAATATTTGTTCTTTATTCAATTCTGGTAATATTTTTGTTATCGTTTATTTCAATTTAATAGAAAATACAATAATAAAAAATAAATCATGTTGTTATATGATATTATTTTGTACCTATACTATTTATAATGCTCGTATCTAATTATTTACCCAGCTATGTTTTATTTGTTCGAATAAATTTTCATAAATACTGTTTTTACATAAAATGTTTTATTTCAACTGCGTTGTAATTCTTAAAACAAAATCAACAAACAAAATCTAATTTGTTTAACGTAGCTTTGTATATGAGATTATTTTTTTAACCACAAGTGTTCAACTCATTAGCCGACTAATCTTGATCGAATTTTGTCGAGATCCAATATGAAGATGACTCTCTCAATCCAATTTTCTCCATTTACAACGTTAGGATTCGAATATCTGACATTACTTAAGGGTCTTGAATTTAGTGTCTTATCTCGCTAAACAACTAGTTGTTGGTGCATATTATATTATTTTTGCAACACTTTCGAACACTTCATATATAGTAAAATAGATGACACATATTTAATGGAATTAATGGGGCGAAACAAAAGGTACAAAGTTTTCATTATTCTAGAGCTTCTACAGCCGATAGCTTAGCAATCAAGGAACCTTTATTTTCATGTAGGCGTTGTTGAAGCAGCTGCCATGGCGACTTCTGCAAGCTTTTGCAGGTTCAATTTCACAACAGTATCCACAAACATCTTGGTATCTTCTCCGGTGTTCCCTTCGGGTATCTCCACCGTATACGACTCCAGCACAACACTATAAACCTTCCCTCCGTCGTCCTTGAACTCATTAACCGATGTCACAGCTCTATAATTATTCAGTCTATGATCTCCCCCGACAACCCTAAAGCTCGAAACATGTTCTTCGTCGTCTAACACATCTAGTATCTCGGTGCTCGTCGACGCCGGTAAGCCCGAGATGATCTCGACCTCTCTTACGCTCCCAACCCCTCCTTCCCCTTTCATTGTGCTACTCTTGACGAAGTGCTTGTACTCGTTAGGGTTTCCGAAATCGCGCACTAATGGCCATATGAAGCTTAGAGGAGCGTGTATGCGTTGTGTTAGTAAAGATGTGCATGTGTTTGGAGATGAAGGAAAGGTATGGTAGGTTTGGATGATGGACTCAAGCTTGGAGGTTTCTTCTTGTGTTAGTATATTGTTGGAAGAAGTGGAATTAGGGTTCATGGCATAGGGGTGTGTTATTTTAAGTGCTAAGTTTTGTTTGGAGGAATTTTTCTTGAAGAAATTGTTGGTGATGATGGAAAAGAGAGGAGGAGATTGGACGATGATTTATTCTAATTCTTCTACGGGACAATCTCTTATTTATTTATCGATAATGCGTTAGCGTATTATTATATGATTTATTGTCAGTACATATGACATACAAAGTGATGTAGCTTCGAACTTTTCAAGATATCCTCTAAGGTGTATGGTTACCATGAATTTGAAGTAAACAAGGTTTCCATTTTCTTCATTTAACAATTTTGAACGGGTGAAGTTGTAGCATTTTTTGGTAGGGAAAAAGGAAATGGGGGTTGAAACAATAGGGAGAGGGACTTGGCATTTTCAACTTGGCTAAAGTATTAGTACACATTACATGAATTTAGGAAAGGTATTTCGGTTACTTCAAGTATTTTTCCTAAAACTTCCCTACCGAATTGGATGTATTGTTTACATAATATTTTCTTGAAATGGTTTGTAGACTTTAAGCAAAAATGTATAATGGAGACTGACCAAATTCATATTTATATATACATAGTAGTATAATCCCATTATACTAAGAATTAATAAATGCAATATCTTTCTCTTTATCAATGTGATTATTCCAATTGGTTTGTGTGGGTGATGGGAGCAACAAAAATAGCTTCAAGTTGACATAACTCTAGTACAAGAAGAACATCAATTAAGCAAGTGGGCATTTAATAAGGAGAAAAACTTTGATTCACATTATATGTAGTCTCTAGATTATCTAGTTGTTTATATTTTAGGAGTTAAGGATTTAGTTCAATGTTTAAAGTTTAGGAATTTAGTTTGTAGGGTTTAAATTTTAGATTTATGGTTATAATTTAGAATTTATGGTTAGATATTTAATTTTTTAAGAGTAAATATGTAAGATTTTATAATAATTTTTTATACATCATGCGTATCAAAATATTACTCTTTGTTTATTTTGAAATTAGGGTTATCGGTTTGGAATAAAATTTATGTCTCTTTTTATGCTTCTTTATATGTTTCACCAATTTTAAGGTTATCGGTTTGAACGATTTTTGTACGAAAGATAACTCTCACTCGATCACATCACATGAGTTGTATTGATTTTACGTGTTTATTTTTTTGTTTATTAAATGATATAGTTTATTTCATGTAATTAATGGAAGGTAATACTACTAGTCAAAGGATTATAATATATAGGCGGTAATTTTTTTTTTGTTTCTACAAACTTTTTAATTTTAGGTTTAAAGTTTTAGTTTTGGGTTTAAATTTTAGAGGTTCTAGGGTAAGGGTTAAGAATTTAGGGGTTATAGTTAGAATTTAGGGTTAGGGTTTATGTTTTTGGGTAATATGATTAAGGATTTAGGTTTTAACATATGAACCCTAAATTTTAACCAAAAACCCTAAATTCTTCAACAACCCCTAAATTCAAAACTACTACACTTAAATTCCCAAACCCTAAACCTTAAAATTAAGGTGCTTGTGTAAACTTGTGCATGAAATAATTACCCCTAATCAAATTGTTTTTATTAATTAGAGATATTACATTCTCATAACGAGATTCGAACCCATACAAGATGAGACAGGCCAATGAGTGGGACTCCCTAATCAAATTGTTGTACATAAGTTAAATATATTAAATATTTGGATTATTAAAATACAAAAAGTATTACTTTAAATGAATATAATAATTATATTCAATCTTCTTTTAGCTAGTAATTAAATGAAAATATATGAATGTTGAATGTTAATTAATCTATTTTATATCGGAAAGTGCTGGCTCCCCCTTGTCCTCAATGGTTAGTGTTTTCCCCTTCAACTTGGGCAGGGTTCCACAGCTGGTAAGAAATCAATATATATGTGAAAGTTTTTTTTAAAGGCAGTAAATCTTTGTTTTATACTATTCAAATACCAGTAAAAGTGTAAACGAAAGTTGAATAATTTATCACACTGAAGCATAATTTAACATGGTATGAAGTGTAATTTGAAGGTTGTTATTTTTTAAAATATTGTATAAAATTAATCTATGAATAAAATATTATTCTAATATTAATTTAGTATAGTAAACAATAAAAAATTATTTTATCAATTAAGAAATTTAGAATTAGACCATACTAAAGTTTAATTTTGATTTGGAATGTAGGGTTAGAAGTGATTTTATCCCACTGTATATAACTCACTTATCAAGGCTTTATCTAACCTATGTGCATACATGCATAGGTTAAGAGTTTGGACTAAATACAAGATTCCATTGAAAAAACTCTATCATTTAATAGTACAAAACCTTAAAAGATTCTATTAAAAGAAACTCTCATTCAATGTATTACTAAACCCTAAACTATAAATTAAAACCTAAAATCCTAAACACTAATGAATCATGAACTCTAAGAACCATGAACTCTAAACCCTAAACTATAAAACCCTAAAACATAACACCCTAACACCATAAACTCTAAAACCTAAATCCCGAAGCCCTAAAACCCTAAATCATAAACTCTAAGATTAAAGGGTTAAATTTGCTCTTGTAGGAATCCGAAATAAGCAATGTTGCCCCTAATTTTTTCTATAATTTTGCCCTCAAAGTCATTCAATTGCAACACTTTTGCCCTTTGACCGATTTTGACCATTAAAGTGATGATGTGGTAGTTAAGGTGCTAGTGTTGTAATTTTGCCCTCGAAGTCATTCATGCAATTTTGCCCTCGAAGTCATTCAATTGCAGCAATTTTGCCCTCGGTTATAAAAATTATTGAAAATAAAAATTAATATAAAAATTAAAATGTATTAGGAATTATAAAATGATAAAAATATAAATATAAAATTAAAAAGTATTTATAAAGTATTAAAAATGAACAATTTCATCAATGATAAAATATAAATATAAAGTTATAACTATAAAAAAATTAAAATTTCAAAATATTTATAAAAACCATTGAAAAAGTCTTCGACTGTTTCTGGTTATCTAAGCCAATTAATATTCTTAAAACATATTTTCAATAGAATCATCCTTCCATTAGAGTAGTAATAGAACTTATCAAATATTAATGAGCATCAGTTTGATGTAGAAAAACGAAAGAAAACTTGATGAAATTGTTTAATTTTTAATACTTTATAAATAATTTCTAATTTTTATATTTATGTTTTTATCCTTTTATAATTCCTAATACATTTTAATTTTTATATTAGTTATTATTTTCAATAATTTTTGAATATCTTATTTACTTTTATTAAGTTATGGATTTTTTTAAAAAAATTGAAGAATATTTGATTTTTTCGTGAGAGTTCTCACTTTGCTTATTTTTAAAATTATCAGTGGCCCAAAGGATATTTACACCAGTTTGTTAATCGATTTACACCAATTTTTATATTTATATTTTTATCCTTTTATAATTCCTAATACATTTTAATTTTTATATTAGTTTTTATTTTCAATAATTTTAAATATCTTATTTATTTTTATTAAGTTTATGATTTTTTTTTAAAAATTGAAGAATATTTTGATTTTTTGTGAGAGTTCTCACTTTGCTTATTTTTAAAATTATCAGGGACCCAAAGGATATTAACACTAATTTGTTAATATATTCTGTTTGTAAAAGTTCAACTTGAAAAACTACGTTATTTATCCAATTTTATTCAAATACTAAATAAACCAAGGGCAAAATTGCATGAATGACTTCGAGAGCAAAATTGCTACGTCAGCACTGTTAACTGCCCGTCAGCACTTTAATGGTCAAAATCGGTCAAAGGGCAAACTTGCTGCAACTGAATGACTTTGAGGGCAAAATTCCAGAAAAAAATTATGGGCAACATTGTTAATTTCATATTACACAGGGGCAAATTTGACCCTTTAGTCTACATTAAATGAAAGTTTTTTTTTCAATGAAATCTTTTAAAGTTTTGTAATACATTGAATGAGAGTTTTTTTCAATGAAATCTTGTATTTAATCCAAGCTCTTAAATGACCCTTAACCTATGCATGTATGCATATGTTAGATAAGACCATTTATCAATCAATACACTTTATCTTAGAGAAGTATATAACTCGACAAAAGTTATCCCCTAAATAATCGATGAGGGCTTGAAGGGGTAAAAATGTCAAATTCTAAAAGAATAATTTAGCAACAAAAATTAATTAGGGATTAATTGAGTTAATTGCACCATACATCTCCAAACTAGACCCTCATTCTAAATTGTTCCCTAAATTCTTTTGAACGTTTCAATTTTATCTTCAAACTATGAGCCTTGTTCTAAATTGTCCCCAACCTTTTCAACATTTTGATTTCATCCCCAAACTATGATTTTCATTCTAAATTGATACTTAAACTTTTAAATGTTCTAATTTCATCCCCAAATTATTAGTATATGCTAATCATATCCATTTTTAATAAAACAATTATGATTTTTTTCATTGTCATGTAAACACTGATGTGTATCATGTAATAATATGATGTGGCATAAACGATCATTTGATGATGAAATTGCAACGTTCAAAAGTTTGGGAGCCAAGTTAGAATGAAGGTCATAGTTTGGGGATGGAATTGGAATATTCAAAAGTTTAAGGATAATTTAGAGTGGAGGCCATGGTTTAGGGATGAAATTGAAAAATTCAAAAGTTTGAGGATAATTTAGAGTGGAGGCCATGGCTTAGGGATGAAATTGAAAAATTCAAAAATTTAGAAACCACTTTAGAATGAGTCATAATTTGAGAATCTGTGGTGCAATTAACTTGAATCAATTAGAGATCATTGAGTTATAAGGGAAAAAGATGCAATATGGGTGAACTTGTTTAGTTGAAAATGGACATAGCCCATATTAAATTCAAATGTGAATGTTTGTCTTCAAAATTTTATCTTTCAAAGCCTTTCTTGCTTACACTGTAGTACTGACACCTAGAGAGGATTAGTGATGGTTTCTAAAGAGTATTTTCCCAGTTTTGTTTTTGTTTCCCCATTGTTGTGGGTCAGCGACAACTGCTGTAATTACAAGATAGTATATGTACATTAATCTTAACCTTTAACAGAGCTATCTTGAACATTCTCGGAGCTCTGAGCGAAATCTCAAAAATAAACCTCTATAGAATGAAATAATATCTCATTATTTTAAATAATTAATTTAATATTTCATAAATAAATCACATAGAAACATGATTAAACTTTATCAAGCATATTATTTTCATTGTTTTGTTAACAAAATTTGAAGGAATTGAATTGTAGGTATGGTATGAGACTTGATTTTGAACAATAAATACAATTTTTTTTGAAAAATATTACATCATTTTTTACCGTTAGATTGTAGAAGAATAACATGGAGAATTATATTTGGAGATAATTAAATGTTGATAAATTAAATTTTGAGATTTGAGAAAGAGAACTTAATTTTATCATTATTATTCATTTGATAAATTAAAAATAGAATTTAAAAATAAGGGTAAACTACATCATATACCACTCAATTATGGTCACTGACTCAAAAATACCATCGAACTTTAAAAAAGTTCAAAACTAACATTGAACTTTAGTTTGTGACTCGAAAATACCACTCCGCCTTTAACTCTTAACACCCCGTTAAGTCAAAACGACATTATTTTGGTGCGGCTGTTTAGAAGCCTAATTTAGCCCAAAACGACGTCGTTTTGCTGGAAGAAAAATATTAAAACCATGTGCTTGATGGGGTTTAAACCCAAGATCTTCAAATATAAGAGCTAAGTCTTAACCACTGAACTAACATGATATAATATAATATTTTACCAGAAATATTATATATCTCAAACTACTTGAGATTAATTTAAATTATTTTAGAAAATAAATAATACTATAAATGATATTAATATATAAAAATATAAAATATATTATATTTATATATATTATTAATAATATAAATATATTATTTTTAAAAGCCCAAAAATATTCATAAAATAATATATTTATATTGTTAATAATATATAAAAAACCATAAACCCTAAATTGTGAACCCTCAAACTTAAACCCTAAACCTTAGAGTTAGGATTTAGTGTTTAAATTTTTTATATTAAATTATTAATGTTACGAATATTTTAGGTTTTTTAAAATTATATATTTATAGTATAAATAATATATAAAAATATAAAAATAATATATTTTATTTTAAATATGTAAACTTATCTATTTAGTTCAACCAGATTATTTTATGAAAAAATAATACTATTAATATATAAATAATATTAAATATATTATTTGTTATGAATATTTATCTATGTGGATGTCTATCATGATAAGAACTTTATCAAGGAGATTTGATTTACTTTATCATTATGAATATTATCTTTATTAATTAGAGTTTAATGTATTATGTACTTCTTATGCCTATAAATAGATGATTTGATGAAGACATTGTACACAAGTTTTTAAGAATAATACAAATCTCCCTTTTTCTCTCATATCTTTGTTCTTTTATTCTTGTTCGTTGTTCTTCGTTATTTTATTCACAACACGTTATCTGCACGCGAGTCTAATCAATTGAGGTCTTCATCGTTCGAATCCAAAAAAATAGTTATTGGAAATAATGTGATTATAAGATGAACCAAAGATAAGTTTTTTCTTCTTATTTTTTTAGTTATTGATTGTCTTTCTCTTTATATTTTAACTTGATTTTTAATTTTTTTGAAAGGCATGGAAGCATGTTTGATTGTATTTGAATTTTGGGCATTGGGCAAAGATGAATTTGCGACTTCTCACAAATTAAAAGACGATTTAACAGAGATGATCTGGCCGTGTTTGGTTTGTACTTAACGCCTAAAGCATGTTCTTTAATTTAACATCTGGTTTAACATATATGTTCTTTGTTCTGTTGGTCTAATCCAAGTATATTGGCTAGACATCCCGTTCTGTGTGGCTATTGGTCTCAAAGGAGGTTTTAAAAGGACCTTGTGAACTGGTTTAACAATGTCGCGTACGAGGATTAAATCTTATTTGCTTAAAAGCAATAATTTTTATGCGTCGAAAAACTCGACAATAGACTTCTCCCAAGTTCAAGTTATGAAAATTCATCTTGATCCAAAAAAATTATGGGAAGAATTCCCTGAAGTGAATGCAAGCATAATGTTTATTCCATGCGATTATTGGATAAGTTTCATTCCCTGGAGTGAATGCAAACATGATAATTCACTATATGGTTAGTGGATAAAACTCGGTTATGTGGATGTTTCAAATTAAATTGAAATTTTATGGTCGGAGAATCACTTATGGGGATATGCTTAACCTTTCACGCAAACAATGTCGTCCTACATACATAATATCATTAAAAAAGGTTTTTGGAAAGCCCATTGGCTCCACTTCATTCCTTGAAGTGAATGTGATATTATATAATAGAAGAATAAAGGTAACATTATTAATTATGAGTACGGTCGATGCCATTGGCATAGACATGATAATTATTTTAAGAATGCTTATAACCACCAGAAGTGGGTTTATAAAGATGACAAGAATATATTAAGAAAATATTTTTTTATGCAATGGTACAAACCATTAATCTCGTACTTGTCATACGCCGAAGAATTATGTATCTTTATCCACAATCATGAATGATAAAGGAAAGAAAATATAAACAATTTTTCTTTATGAAAATGGAGAAAATAGTTATGGCGTTATTGGTCCAACTCAATTGGATATTGTTAATTTACTCATAACCCTTGAACGGAATAATTCGCAATTTATTTTATTTCCTTATAATGGAATTATTGACATTTTCATTTATTTTGCTTTTATGTTAATTTGTTTTACATATTATATATATATATATATTTAAATATGTTAATTTGTTTTACATATTATCCTTTGAAGAATATGATTACTTCCAGAATAAAATATGCAATGAATTATGACGATTTATACTTAGCAAACAGTGCAAGTACTCATACTATACTTAAGCATAAGAAATGTTTTTCCCATTTAAATGCAAAGGAAAAATGTGAGTACTATATCTCAAAGTACTAAATTATCAATGCTCCAGAAGAGTAATAAGTTATTGTGACATTATCTTTGATAGATAATTGATTCGATACGTGCTATATTTAATATTTTTCATTCCCTGAAGTGAATGGTATAGAGCATATATTTTTCATTCCTCGAAGTGAATGGAACAAAGCACATATTGAAAGGTGCATAATTATGCATATTTTCTCATTTAACAATGCAAGAGAATAATGCGAGTACTATATCCGGAAGTAATAACATCACAAAAGGCTCGGGAAGAGAAGATATATTATTGCTAAATGGAACTCAATTCCATATTCGCAATGCATTTTACTCGCCAAAGTCGCAAAGAGACTTATTGAATTTTAAATATATTCACATAAATGGATATCATATTGAGACTATTAGTCAATGGGATGCTGACTGTCTCCATATTACGAGTATAACTCAAGGAAATAAGAAAATCTTGACAAAATTACATACACTGTCATCCGAATTGTACTACACAAGAATTAGTACAAAATTGAAGCTCATGCTATTGTAAACCAGAAGTTTACTGATAAATTTATTATTTGGCATGACCGGTTAGGCCATCCCGGTTCAATTATGATGCAAAAAGTTATTGGATATTCATGTGGTTATTCATTGAAGAATTGATAGATTATTCAAAGTAATGTTTTTCATGTGATGCTTGCTCTCAAAGCAAATTGATTATTCAACCATCACCAGCTAAGATAGATTGTGAATCTATTAATTTTCTGGAACATATACAGGGTGATATATGTGGGGCCATACACCCTTCTTACAGATCATCTAGATATTTTTATAGTTTTAATTAATGCATCAACTAGATGGTCACATGTATCATTATTATCAACTCGTAACCTTGAGTTTGCGAGGTTACTTGCTCAGTTGATTAAATTACGAGCACATTTTCTAGATTCTCATATAAAGACAATTCGTCTTGATAATGCTGGTGAATTTACTTCCCAAGCTTTTGATGATTTTTGTACGTCAATTGGAATAGGTGTTGAACATCCTGTAGTTCATGTTCATACACAAAATGGTCTTGTAGAGTCATTTATTAAACGTCTTCAATTAATTGCAAGACCGTTATTGATGAAGTCAAAACTTCCAATTTCTGCTTGGGGACATGTCATATTACATGAAGCATCACTAATTCACATCAGACCAACAAGTTATCACAAGTTCTCCCCATTACAAATGGTTTTTGGTCAGGAACCAAATATTTCACATCTTAGAATTTTTGGGTGTGTGATATATGTTCCGATTGCTCCACCAAAACATAAAAAGATGGGTCCTTAAAGGAGGTTGGGAATATATATTGGATTTGAATCTCCTTCAATAATTAAATATCTTGAGCCTTTAACGGGAAATTTATTTACAACTCGATTTGCTGACTGTCATTTTAATGAGTCAGTTTTCCCAACATTAGGAGGGGAGAATAAACAGCTGGGTAAAGAAATAAGTTGGAATGAATTATCATTATCTTATTTTGATCCACGTACCCAACAATGTGAACTAGAAGTTCAAAGGATAATTTATTTACAAAACTTAGCAAATAAATTGCCGGATGCTTTTACTGACCCTAAAAGAGTGACTAAGTTGCATATACTAGCTATGAATGCTCCAATTGAAAATTGATGTCCCGGAATGACAAAATCTAGTTGCTAATAAGTCTAACTCACGCCTAAAGCGTGGTAGACAAGTAGGTTCCAAAGATAAAAATCCTCGAAAAAGAAAAAGAGCTATATCTTATGATGGTCCGATCGAGGAATCAACGAATTATGAAAATCTCTAGAAGAGATTAAAAGGTCTCCAACAAAGACATTATACATGACTCAGGTACCTAATAATAAAGAGATCTCAGTAAATTATGTCATGACTGAAAATAAGTGGAACCGAGATCAAATCGACGTCGATAATCATTTGCATGCAATATAGCACTAGAAATTTTGGATTTTGATGTGGATCATGAACCATTGTCAATTGGACAATGTAAATAAAAAAATGATTGGCCAAAATGGAAAGAGGAAATTGAGGTAGAACTAAAATCTCTTTCGAAAAGGGAAGTGTCCGGACCAGTAGCTCGTACACCGAAAGGTGTAAATCCTGTAGGATATAAATGGGTTTTCGTGAGAAAGAGAAATGAAAAAGGGGAAATTATGAGATATAAAGCTCGTTTGGTTGCACAAGGTTTTTCACAAAGACCTGGGATCGATTATGATCAGACATATTCCAGTGGTGGATGCAACTACTTTTAGATTTTTTATTAGTCTGACAATAAAAGAAGGACTTACTTTCCGCCTAATGGATGTTGTTACAGCCTATTTGTAGGGCCTATTGATAATGATATTTACATGAGACTTCCAGAAGGATTTAGACTGCCAGAAGCAGTTAATTCAAGTTCTCGAGAACAATATTTAATCAAATTGAATAGAACCCTTTATGGATTAAAACAATCTGGACGTATGTGGTATAATCGCCTCAGTGAATACTTATTAGTGGAAGGCAATAAGAATGATCAAATTTCCCCATGCATTTTTATTATGAGATTTAGCTCCGGATTTGTTGTTATTGCTGTGTATGTTGATGATTTGAATATCATTGGGACTCCTGAAGAGATCTCAATGACAATGGAATACCTAAAGAAAAAATTTGAAATGAAAGACCTTGGAAAAACAAAATTTTGTCTTGGATTACATATTGAGCACCTAAAGGATGAGATCCTTGTGCATCAATCAACATACATAGAAAAAGTGTTACGAAGATTTTACATGCATAACGTACATCCGTTAAGCACCCGAATGGTTGTTAGGTCGTTAGATGTAAATAAAGATCATTTTCGTCCCCCGGATAAGGGTGAAGATCTTCTTGGTCCGGAAGTACCATACTTAAGTGCCATTGGTGCACTAATATATCTTTATAATCATATACGACCTGACATATCATTTGCTGTAAATTTGCTATCGAGATTTAGTTCATGTCCAACTCGAAGACATTGGAATGGGGTCAAACATATATTTTGTTATCTTCAAGGTACGAAAGACATGCGATTATTTTTCCTAATTATTTTTCCTAATCTATCCAAAACCGAATTGATTGGTTTTGCAGATACAGAGTACTTATCTGACCCTCATAATGCTCGATCACAAACCGTTTATGTATTTACATATGATGGTACTGCAATTTCTTGGCGCTCTATGAAGCAAACAATAGTTGCCACTTCCTCTAATCATGTTGAGATTTTAGCTATTCATGAAGCTAGTCGTGAATGTGTATGGTTAAGGTCTGTAGTTCATCACGTTCGAGAAAATTGTGGCTTATGCTCCGGAAGAGTAACTCCGACGGTCTTATATGAAGACAATACAACTTGCATTGCTCAACTGAGAGAAGGATACATAAAGGGTGATAGAACAAAACACATCTCACCAAAATTTTTCTTCACTCATGATCTACAAAAGAATGGAGACATTGATGTCCAACAGATCCGTTCAAGTGAAAATTTAGCAGATCTATTCACCAAAGCGCTTTCTATTTCTACATTTGAGAAGTTGATTTTTAACATTGGATTGCGTCGTCTCAGAGATCTTAGTGATGCATAAATGAAGGGGAGTAAATACGCGTTTGCACTCTTTTTCCCTTAACCAAGGTTTTGTCCCAATGGGTTTTCCTGGTAAGGTTTTTAATGAGGCAACCTGTTATGCGTATCAAAAGACAGTGTACTCTTTTTTCCTTCGCTGGGTTTTTGTCCCACTGGGTTTTTCCTAGTAAGGTTTTAACGAGGCACATAGTTTAGGACATCCAATGGGGAGTGTTATGAATATTTATCTATGTGGATGTCTATCATGATAAGAACTTTATCAAGGAGATTTGATTTACTTTATCATTATGAATATTATCTTCATTAATTAGAGTTTAATGTATTATGTACTTCTTATTCCTATAAATAGATGATTTGATGAAGACATTGTACACAAGTCTTTAAGAATAATACAAATCTCCCTTTTTCTCTCATCTCTTTGTTCTTTTATTCTTGTTCGTTGTTCTTCGTTATTTTATTCACAACATTATTGACATTTATATTAATAAAAATATATAGGGTTTATAGTTTTTATATATTATTTATAATATAAACATATTAATTTTAAAAAATATTCATTAAAATAATATATTTATATTATAAATAATATATAAAAACTATAAACCCTAAATCCCAAACCCTAAACCTCAACCATAAGGTTTATGGTTTGATGTTTGGGCTTTATAGTTTAAGGTTTAGGAATTAGGGTTTGGAGTTTTTATATATTATTTATAATATAAATATATTATTTTTATGAATATTTTGAAGTTTTTTTAAAATAATATATTTATATTATAAATATTATATAAAAAATAAAAACAATACATTTTTATTTATATATATTGATATATATATAAATAATATATTTTATATTATTTACATATTAATATTATTTATAGTGTTATTTATTTTATAAAATAATTTGAATTAATCTCAAGTAATTTAAAATATATAATATTTGTGACAAAATATTATATAATTTTTAAGTTGGTCTAGTGGTTAAGGTTTAGCCTTTCTATTTGAAGGTTTTGAGTTCAAACCCCTCCAAGCAGGTTTTAATATTTTTCCTCCAGCAAAATGATATCATTTTGAGATAAATAGGCTTCAAAATAGTTGTACCAAAACGACGTCGTTTTGACTTAATGAGGGTGTTAAAAGTTAACAACAGAGTGATACTTTTGAGTCACAAACTAAAGTTCAGTGTTAGTTTTGAACTTCTTTAAAGTTCATGATATTTTCGAGTAAACGGTCATAGTTGAGTAGTATGTCGTGTATTTTACCCCAAAAATAAAAAAAATAATTTTTAGGGGCTCTAGGTTGATCAGGGCCCTGAGCGGTCGCTCATGGTACTTCCCTTCTGAGACCCCACTGACCTTTAATAATACATATACATTGTGTAGACAAGCTACTAAAACTCAAATCACCTAAAAAGAACAACATTTCCTTTTTTTTTATTGATACTACTTAATTAGTTTATTTTATATGCATTAACAATCTATTCTATATAAATTTTAATACATTCAGATATTTGTGTCATATAAGTGTTATTTTTCTAGCGTCACATAACTTGTTATTTTTTATGTATTTTGTTTCATGTCTAAGTTCATCTTATATTTTACATAGTTTACAATAATATTCAATTTTAATCTTAAATTTATTTAGTTAAAGGAACCCTTACACATAATTTTTTATATACACCAGTATAGATATTATATTCAAAACCTTATTTTAATTTTTCAAAGACAGAATATATTCTAAGTTGAGGAACCAAGGAACTAAAACCTCTTGAATCAAAAGTAAAACTAAATTAGGACTTAAAACCCTAGCCGTTAAGTTTTTCCCCAACTCAACTCCTTGTTTTTTTTTTAATTTTGTTTTAGTTGCCGGAGACGACGTCAGTTTTGGTGTTGATTGTCAATCATCGGTATTTTATATTCTCTGTGATTTCTTATTTCTTCTTTTGATTTTTACTTTTTAAAGTTTTTTTTTTCTAATTTTTAATAAAATTATATGTGTTTTGGTTATCTCCTTTTCGCTCATCTTGTTGCACTTGTTTTTCTCTATCTTTATGACACGACTTCTCTCTGCTTTTATGGCACTTCTTTGTCTTATGACAAGTCTATGTCTCATGACACATTTTCTAGATACCTTTGCGACGGCTTGATGCTCGTGAAGTGTTCCTCACAACGTTTGTTTTCTGATTTGTGTTTCTCGGTGGTCATGGATAGTTTCATCCCTTTTTGTGATTGTTTGTCGATGTAATCAGAAGTGGAGCGGATCGGCACCTTTAGAACCGACGCGAAAGGTATTTGCAGTTTTCTAGTGGGGATTTCATCTAGTTCATGCTTTGACACTCTTCCTACAATGGAATTCAGAGATTTATTGTGGTACAAAGAGGAAGTGCCTAATCTGAATGGAGCAGCCCTTTAGTTTTCTTTTTTGAATTTGTCATTTTCTTTTTTATCATTTTTTAATATTGTGAAACCTTTGAAAAGTTATGTTATTGTTTTTCTTTTGTTTATTAATAAAGCTGTCTGGTTTTAAGTTAAAAAAAACTCTTGAATCAAGTTGACACAATGTAAGTCACAAATTCATTTATTATTCATTGGCTTTGATGGCACATAGCATCTAGTGTGGACTTTCATTTCCTTTAATTTATATATTAATATATAAAAATGTACTAATAATAAAATAGGTTGATAAAGATTGGCCGAAATTTAAAGTTAATAGCTTGTTCTCTTTCACACTAGTACAAGGACAACCCCTTGTCACTTGTTTTATTGTTTCATCCCCTTATATATATTATATTTAAAGAAACTACACTACATGTATAATCATTTGTTTATTTCTAATAAATATTATACCTATGCTATGCATGCATGGGGTTGCAAATTCCTTTCTTTATATATATTTTGGTCATGATCATGAAATTTCGTGTGTTTTAATTAGTACTGATAGTGCTAGCTTTTGATCAACTTGCTAATTCCAATAGCATTAAAATTTAATAAATAAGTGTGTACATATAAATATTGTTGTTAATTGGATTTTACAAGGCGTATAACTTTATTTTGTGCTGTGGAATTTGCAATTGTTGAAGTTAAATTGACTATTTTGATTATTTATCTCTAATTTTGTTGATCTGGAAGCTTATATCACAAAGGTTTTTGATCTAGCATGGTTTATTTGATTTTCATGAAGATTGGTCCAATATATTTGCATTTAGTTATATGTGGTTTCTAGTCGGTGCAAGCAGCCGGTCCATAAATGTAAGAAAGCAACAACTGATAACATAAGGAAACAAAGATCACATAAATGTAAGACCATAAAAGAGAAATAGATAGAACCTCAAAGTTTTTGAAAATTTTAATTTAAGCTTCTAATTTTTTTTAAAAATTTCAGTTGCCCCTTAAACTTTTTTATCAAATTCAATCGGGGGCTGTCTTAGACATGGGCAAGAGCCGGAATGGGCGCTCGCCTAGGGCCATTTTTTAATATTTGATAAGGGTTTAATTTTTTAATACTTATTATTTAGGGTTTATTTTTAAAATTTAATTCTTCCAATATTTATTATAAGAGTTTAGTTTTTCACGATATTTGTTATTAGGGGCTCAAGTTTTTTAACATTTGTTATTAAGAGTCTAATTTTTCAATTTTATTATTTTGGGTTTAATTTTTTCAATACTTGTTATTAGGGCCCATATTTTTTCAATATATGTTATTAGGGTTCAATTTCCAATATTTGTTATTATGGGCTGATTTTTTCTCAATAGTTGTTATTAGAGGCCTAATTTTTTCTAACATTTGTTTTTAGGGACATACTCTTAATTTTTTTTTCTATACTTGTTATTGGAGACTCAATTGTTTTCTAATATACATGTTACTAGGGACATACTCTTAAAATTTAATATTAGGGGTCCTGTTTTTTCACAATATTTGTTATTATGGTCTACTCCTAAAATTTATTTTTTTAAAATATTTGTTATTAAGGGTCCAATTTATTTTCTAATACTTGTTATTACAGCCTAATTTTTTCAATATTTATTATTAGGGACATACCCTTAAAATTTATTTTTTTAATATTTGTTATTAGAGACTAATTTTTGTGCTAATACTTGTTATTATTGATCTATTCTTAAAAATCAATTTTTTCTAATACTTATTAATAGGGGCCTAACTTTTAAATTTGCCATAGGGCCACCAAAATCTCATGAACAAACCTGGTTCCGCCCCTGTCTTTTACTAAATATATTTTGAACCATGAAATTGTGAATGTTCATCTGGAGTGCGGAGAGAAGAAGAATTCATCTTTGGGGATAAAAGCTATTCAACCCTGGATCAGAGCCAAAAACAAAAGGGCTTTGAGCAAAATATTAATACGTACATAGAAACCATTACAACTTGTGGCTTTCAAAACAAAATTCCCAACTTTCAGAAACTAGTCATCTGAAAACTATTCAAAAGATCACTTGCAAAATATTATCCGACCCAGAAGGGAAACACCCATAATTGACGAAAATATTCTGCTTCGCCGTCTGTGCAACCACATGGTTAAAAGCCACATGCTCTACCGGCAGAACTAAAACGGCTTGTTATTACACGTTCACCATTTTACTAATATTGGTTAAATTTAGTGTAAAATTTTTTAAAAAACTTTTTTAAATATATCCCGAGCTATATTTAAAATGTGTAGTTCTTATCCGATTTCATTTTTTGATATCTAACTGTTGCTGCAGTACTTGTATGGCATACAAGAGAATTAGCTTACCAGGTGTGTTTCAGAGGCTTGAATCAGTTATTTGTAAGTATGGTAGTTATGGCCTATGGGTGTTGTAGTGCCGTTTTATATTTATATATATATATTTATATTTGGGTTCCTTCTTACCAACTATTACTTCCTCTATGCTTTTGACAGATTTCTTCTGTCAAATCCACTCGCTCCATAGATCATCCATTAACCGAACATATTTCTTCTTCCGCAGAAACTCAGGGATAAAAGTGGCTTTTCGATCAACAGTTTTATTCTTCCGGGATTCATCAAAAACTCAGGGTTAAGACAGTCGTTTTTCCAACACCCCAAGCCATATAGGCCAGTAATTCCAGGGTCTCAATCTGTGATGTTGCTCCATGGCTCATCAAATATTGATTCTTGACCAGTTGGAAGCTCAATAGGCCTTACTTCCACTAGAACTGTTGGTTCAGTCTCAGCTACTGTCTCAAATCCTCCTTCACTGATGTGTTCCATTATTTCAGCAAGGATTGTGGCCACCTTCTTACTATAGCTAGACATGCAATTTTCTGAAAAGTAACCTCCAAGACACAACTTATTTTTTCTCTTGAGGACCATCTTCTAGCAATTTATCAGCTTCGGCTATCAGAGTTCTTGTCCTTGAAAGCAAACCTTGAACTCGGTTGAGTGGCTTCAATAGTTCTTTTACAGCAAGCTCAACCTTCCACAGCACGTCGTCCTGTAGTGCTTTGAGATCTTCAAGAGCAAGATCCAAAGCGTCTAGATTTTCTTCAAGATGGCTAATGTAGTTTTTTTGGTCCAGAAATGAAATCCCAGCAGCAAATGAGAATAGCGTCCGCTGCGCATGAAAGTGGTAAGTAGTTTCCCATATAGCTATTGAGATTAAGCTCCAACCATGTCTTTAATTGAAAAATGGAATTATTTGTCAAAGTCATACAAATACAATGAGTTTGAAAAATGAAAGTTGGAAGTTATGAATTTTAAAACCGGATCAATTTTGGATAAGCAAATATCATGTTAACATTAAATCTAGATGAGAAGTTATTTAATATACAAGTCCTTGTTTAATTAATTGGATACAGGTTGGACATGATGCTTGCTAATAGCAACGTCTCAGCAGCAGCAACAGAGAGAGAGAAACAAATATTTAAAGATGAAGAGTAGAGAATTCAAATCAATTTAGTTGTACATCAGTCAAGCTTGAAAATATGACTACTTCCAATTTATGTCTGGTCTAAAAGTTCAATGCTTTAGTGCTAATAGAGGGTATAAGAGAATTTCCGGTGGGATTCCTGTAGCGATGTCCCCTCTCGCTAAAAAAATGAGGTGGGGTTTTATTTTATTTTGAAAACAATGTCTTCCGTGGAATTTAAAAAAACCCGTATTTTATTTAAAAATAGAGTCACCACCGGCCACTCAAGGTGGACCGGATACCGTAAAAACCAGAGATTTCAAAACGTCGGGTTCGGGAGTCGGTTACGGATGGGAAATGATTAGTACCCTCACACCGCCCAAAATTGGTACTTTAATAATTACCGCTTTATTAATATTAAACCTTCCTGATTAAAGTGACGATTAAATTAAAATTTGGTTATAAGTGCGAGTAGATTTTAAAGGCCCCGTTATTCGAGAGTAAACGCCCAACCACTATCACTAAGCCTGATACTGGCCCCGTTTACGCTCGGATAAAAGGACACCGCATTGACAATTTATATATCCGAAATGCAACTTAAAACATGGCAAACATGAATATAATGCGATAAACATATAAATAAATACTAACATAATAAAATATTAATCTAACATAAATACATAAATATCAATCGCATAAATAAAACGAATCTAACACATAATAATAATAATAATAATAATAATAATAATAATAATAATAATAATAATAATAATAATGCATGGTTTACACTAATATACATAAAACAACATGAATATAAAAATTAAGGGCTAAAATGCAACAATATTAAATTACATGGCATAAATGATACATATTAATGGACTAAATTAAAATAGATGCAAAATACATGGGCTGAAACGTAAATAGGCAGAAATAGTGTACTGGAAATTAAATATTAACAGCAGGGACTAAATCGAAAGAAAACGAAAAACAAGAGCTAAAAAAACAAAAAAGAGACTATGTTAAACACGCATTAAAAATAGAAGGACCAAACACATAATTAAACCATGGACATGAATTAGAGCGGGAGAGAAGTTAAAGGACCTCACGCGCAATTAATCCATTTAAAAAAACGCGGATCCTCTCTGGGTTATCGGGTCACCGCATGGATCGGGCTGTGAAACGGTGCCGTTTTGCATCCAGTTCAAACATAAAGGGTTTCATTTGGCTATTTTGAACTGAAATAAAAAACCCTAAAGACAACCCTCAATCCAATCCTCTCTTCAACATTTAACCCTAGGCGCCGCTCTCACCTCAAATCGCTCCGCTCACCGACCGTAAGGCCTCAGGGCGAAGGAGTAACGGCGGGACGACGACGGCTGTGCAGCACTCCTATTTACCCGATCAAAGTAAGCTTTCGAATCTTCTTCCCCCTTTTTTAAACTTTGATTCGAAAATCAAAAATAAAAATTTAAAATTTCTTTTCAAAGCCGAAAAATAAAAGACCATTTTTGCTCTGAAATTTCAAGTTTTTTTATTTGATTTCCGAAAACCTTACAATTTTTTGTTCGAATGAAAAGCCCATTTTACAAACTCTGATCTCCATTTTATTTTTTCGAAAACCCCATATTCTCTGTTTGTTTTGAACTCCGACCCCCTTTTACAAATTTTGGTTCGGGTTTTATAAACCCATTTCACTAACAACTCTCATAATTTTTTTTTATTTCTACAGATCTAATGGCAGCATGATTTTCGGGATAGAGTATGGTATGGCAGATTGGGTAGGTAGTTAGGGTATGGGTTATTAGGGTAGGTTTAGAGTTGGTTGAATGAGGTTTGGGGTTAGGCAGTTTAGGGTTTGGTTCAAATTTGCTTGGGATTTCAAATGTGCCACCGACCGTGGCGGCAGCTTGGATGAACGGCGGTAGACGGGGAATGACGGCGGTAGCAGAATGTTGATGGCAAAGGAGGTGGTGGCATAATGGGTATAAAAGGATTATGGTTAAGTTTTTTTAGGGTTTCTTTTTATATCTGGGTCAGGTCGGGTTTGAATCGGGATGGGTTTGGTTGGTTATTTGGTTTGTGTGTAAATGGGTTTTGGGTTATTCGTTGTAACGATTTTTCGGGTTTGGGGGTCAAAACGGGTTATGACAGTTGCCCCTCTTTGCTCATTGTTGTGTAACAGCAATAGAGCAAAGACTAAAAATGACCTGTTTTGTCCGGTCCGGCTGGGCTTCTTCCCTCTTGACGTACGTCTTCATTCTTCTGTAGATCTTCTTTCTCTTTGATGCAGGTCTTCTTTCTTGTCTTGGTTGATCTACCTTGTCACTCTTGGGAAACAAAATCTTCAAAATAGGGGGTTGTCTGTTGGGGAAGCAAAACGAGTGCGACTCACTACGTTATTGATAATAAGCTAATACCTAAAGAGAGTTCGACCCAGCTGCAACACCGGAGAAGAGGCAGGGTTTACAAAATTGAATCCAGCTGTAACACTGACGAGGAGGCAAGACCGATGGATGAAAGTTTTGATGTCTGATCCAGCTACAACTCTGACGAAGAGACAAGACCAGAAAACTGACAACTTTTTCCTTTTCTCTTTTTCTCTTTTTCTTTGTTTTTCTTTTATTTTTGCTTTTTCTTTTCTACTTTTTTTAATTTTGCTCTCTTTTTCTTCTTTTTTTCATTCATTTTTTTAGATACAACATTGATAAAACTTGAAAGTTGGTAAAGTTTGACCAAGCTACAACACCGACGAAGAGGCATGGTCTAAAGTTAGAAATGTTGATTCAGCTACGACACCGACGAATAGGCAGGATCAAGAGTTAGTGAATTTGGTCTAGCTACAAAACAGACGAAGAGGCAAGACCGGAAGTTAGTGAATTAGGTTCAGCTACAACACCAACGAAGAGGCAGAACCGAAAGATTGAAAGATCATTTTGATTTTTCCCTTTTTTTCCTTTTCCTTTTTCGTTTTCATTCCTTTTTCTTTTTTTATTTTCATTTTTGCTTTTTTCTTTTTTTCTCTTTTCTTGTTTTTTTCTTCATTTTTTCAAGAAACAACATTGATAAAATTTGAAAATTAGTAAATTTTGACCAAGCTACAACACCGACGAAGAGTCATGGTCTAAAGTTAGTAATGTTGATCCAACTACGACACCGACGAAGAGGCAGGATCAAGAGTTAGTGAATTTGGTCTAGCTACAACACCGACGAAGAGGCAAGACCGGAAGTTAGTGAATTTGGTTAAGCTACAACACCGACGAGGAGGCAGAATCGGAAGTTAAATTTGACCAAGCTATAACACCGACGAAGAGGCAAAGTCTGAAGATTTGATCTAGCTACGACACTGACGAAGAGGCAGGATCGGATAGTTGATTTCTTTTTTTTCCGATCAAGCTACAACTCTGACGAAGAGGCATGATCAGACTTTGGCAAATTTGGTTCAGCTGCAACACCGACGAAGAGGCAGAACCTTAAATTTATAAATTTGGATCTATCCACACCATCAACGGAGGGGTAAGATCGGATTTCATAGATCTTACTATTCTATCAACGGAGGAGCAAGATCGGCAAATGATAACAACTTGATTTTCATTTTGATTTGATTTTTTTTCTTTTTTTGGATTTTTTTTCTCTTTTTTTGATTTTTCTTCTTCTTCTTCTTCTTTTTGTTTGTTTTTTTATTTTTTTGTTTTTATTTTTTTTTTGAAAGTAAAAGAGCAAATTCCAATGAAAAGTTTGGTCTAGCTGCTACACCATTGACAGAGGCAAGATCTAGATAGGTTTGATCTGCTACACCACTGACAGAGAGACTAGATTAGCAGAATATGTGATCCATTACACCACCAGCAGAGAGATAGGATCTGGATGGAAAATTTGATTTGCAAAACCACCGACGGAGGTAATATCTTCATTAAGTTGGCGTACCACCACTGAAGGAGGCATAATTTGCAAGATGTTGAATTACTATTGACATCGAGACTATGTCTGGAAAAATTTGCTCTGCTTTTGTCAGCAGAGGGTAGGGTCTGAAAAGAATTTCTATTGGAAATAGTAGAAATCGGGAGAATGTTGACGTCCGTCACACCATCGTCGGAGGAATAAAATCCTACAAAAGAAAAAACATTGGTCAGTAATTGTCAAAGATTTTGTCGCTGATACCTTTTATTTTGGGTGTTTCAGCATCTTCTTTGTGTTTGGCCTCCTTCAAGACTAGGGTTGGCCCTCTCGTCATTGCCCCCATGTTGAGGGTACTCTGTCTCTTTCGGGAATCTGTTTATATGTACAAGCAAAAATGCGTGAATGCATCTAATTTTATGTCTAAATGCATGTGTCTACCCTAAATGCATGATGATTTTGGTGTATGCACTTAATCTAAATGTATGACGTATGCAAAAATGATTCCATGCAAGATAAATGCAACTACATGCATGAATGTTACATGATTTTTTTCGATCCTCAAAAGGATGCCCCTGACTCCTCATTGGTCCCGTCAGGATCTTGGTTTTTTCATGCAGCGGTGCCCCAACTTTGTCCTGGGTTCGATAAGCTTTCATCTGAGTGGATGCCCCAAAATTTTATTAATTCTTATGCTATCGTCTGCAACTGCTCTTGAATTTGACACTTTAAGTGCGAATTCTGTTGCCCCCTAAGTTGGGTTCATAAATTGTGTGTTGGTTCATGGCAACTCATTATTATTATTTTTTGGATTAGGTGCAGCTTTGCAGACTGTGGTCAAGGATGCAAGAGTTTGACTCGGCAAAAAAGGCTGGACCTTAGCAAAGAATGCCCCCGGACTGGGACCTTGTTAGAGGCACAATATTTGTAAAATATGTGGGGGTGCTTTTGGACATGCCCCAAGACCAAACTTTTGTAAGAGGCTCTGTAAGGTGCTAGATCGACCAATTTCGTTGTATTTAATGGGGCAACCCGAGGACCGACTTTAAAATTTTCAAAATGTATGCATGTAAATGTGAGGTGCATGTTTTAGATGCGAAAGTATTGATTCAAAAATGGTTCTCGTGACTTAACTTCTGAACTCACGGGATTCATTTGCAACTTTGAATAATGCCTCGATATTTAGAGTACTAGATTTTCTCCCGATGATAATTTTTGAGAACCAGTCGTGAATCAGCATTTCATGCTGGTAAAATGCAAAAATTAAAGTTTTCTGATATGTCATGCAGTGAATGCCAAAATGAACAGATATGATGTGATCACAAAAATGGGTCAATTTGAAATTAGAATAATCAAATGAAATATTTCTGATCGGGTAAACCACTTGAACCAACACCCCAATGTAATGTAAATGCAATGATGTATGCAAAAAGGGTAAAACAAAAAAGAAAACGAGTCAGTACCGAATAAAATAAATAAACAAATAAAAGGGCAAAACAAACAAAACAACCCTATTTACATCCCGTTTAAAACACCTAGGTTATCCGCATGGCTCTAAAAGGGTGGGTTTCTATATGTTCTCTACATGCATTTTTGGTGCTAAGAGGTACCCAAATTGTCCTTGCTGTCCCCTACTAAGAGTAGCAAGGCCCCTGGTCATCACCCATTATAGGCTCCTTTCAACCGGGTTCAATTCAGGGGGACCCATTCGCTTATGCCTGCATGAAGGAACGATATCCTTACGAAAGCATAAGGTACTCGAGCCCCGAAGGTACTTGCTAGGCCTATACGGAGGAACGATATCCTCACGAAAGCATTAGCGTCTTCCCCTACTTAAAAGGACGAGTTTATATGCCAAATTTTAAATGCGTTAAAATAAACGCGCAATTATAACGAATGTTAATTTAATAGTCACTTTAATCCGGAATTTTTGATATTAATAAAGCGGTAACTATTTGAAAAAATCTCGACTCTCTTATTTTTTTGAAAAAACAAAAATGTCCCCAGCGGAGTCGCCATCTGTAGCGATGTCCCCTCTCGCTAAAAAAAATGAGGTGTGGTTTTATTTTGTTTTACTTTATTTTGAAAATAATGTCTTCCGTGGGATTTTAGAAAAATCGTATTTTATTTAAAAATTGAGTCGCCACCGGCCACTCAAGGTGGACCGGACAACATAAAAACTAGAGATTTCAAAATGTCGGGTTCGGGAGTCGTTTACGGATGGGGAAGGATTAGCACCCCCACATCGCCCAAAATTGGTACTTTAATAATTACCGCTTTATTAATATTAAACTTTCCAGATTAAAGTAACGATTAAATTAAAATTTGGTTATAAGTGCGAGTAGATTTTAAAGGCCCCGTTATTCGAGAGTAAACGCTCAACCACTATCACTGCGCTTGATACTGGCCCCGTTTACGCTCGGATAAAAGGACACCCCATTGACAATTTATATATCTGAAATGCAACTTAAAATATGGCAAACATGAATATAATGCGATAAACATATAAATAAATACTAACATAATAAAATACTAATATAACATAAATACATAAATATCAATCGCATAAATAAAATGAATCTAACACATAATAATAATAATAATAATAATAATAATAATAATAATAATAATAATAATGCATGGTTTACACTAATATACATAAAACAACATGAATATAAAAATTAAGGGCTAAATGCAACAATATTAAATTACATGGCATAAATGATACATATTAATGGACTAAATTAAAATAGATGCAAAATATATGGGCTGAAACGTAAATAGGCAGAAATAGTGTACTGGAAATTAAATATTAACAGCAGGGACTAAATTGAAAGAAAACGAAAAACAAGAGCTAAAAAAACAAAAAAAAAGACTATGTTAAACACGCATTAAAAATAGAAGGACCAAACACATAATTAAACCATGGACAGAAATTAGAGTAGGCGAGAAGTTAAGGGACCTCTCGTGCAATTAATCCATTTAAAAAAACGCGGATCCTCCCCGGATTACTGGGTCACCGCGTGGATCAGGCTGTGAAACGGCGCCATTTTGCATCCGGTTCAAACATAAAGGGTTTCATTTGGCTATTTTGAACTAAAATAAAAAAAACCCTAAAGACAACCCTAAATCCAATCCTCTCTTCAACATTTAACCCTAGGCGCCGCTCTCACCTCAAATCGCGCCGCTCACCGGCCGTAAGGCCTCACAGCGAAGGATTAACGGAAGGACGACGGCGGCCGTGCAACACTCCTATTTACCCGATCAAAGTAAGCTTTCGAATCTTCTTCCCCCTTTTTTAAACTTTGATTCGAAAATCAAAAATAAAAATTTAAAATTTCTTTTCAAAGACGAAAAATAAAAGACCCTTTTTGCTCTGAAATTTCAAGTTTTTTTATTTGATTTCCGAAAACCTTACAATTTTTTGTTCGAATGAAAAGCCCTTTTACAAACTCTGATCTCCCTTTTATTTTTTCGAAACCCCTCCTACTCTCTATTTTTTTTGAACTCCGACCCCCTTTTATAAATTTTGGTTCGGGTTTTATAAACCCATTTCACTAACAACTCTCATAATTTTTTTTTATTTCTACAGATCTAATGGCAGCATGATTTTCAGGATGGAGTATGGGTATGGCAGATTGGGTAGGTAGTTAGGGTATGGGTTGATTAGGGTAGGTTTAGGGTTGGTTTGAACGAGGTTTGGGGTTAGGTAGTTTAGGTTTGGTTCAGATTTGCTTGGGATTTCAAATGTGTCACCGGCGGTGGCGGCAGCTTGGATGAACGACGGCAGACGGGGAATGACGGCGGCGGCAGAATGTTGATGGCAGAGGACGTGGCGCCATAATGGGTATAAAAGGATTAGGGTTAAGTTTTTTTAGGGTTTCTTTTTATATCCGGGTCGAGTTTGAATCGGGTCGGGTTTGGTTGGTTATTTGGTTTGGGTGTATATGTGTTTTGGGTTATTCGTTGTAGCGGGTTTTCGAGTTTGGGGGTCAAAACGGGTTATGACAATCTCAAAACTGGTATCTCTAGAGTATACGGATCTATCGTATACAGGTAGGTATAAGAAAGCTACCAAATGAACTGAAGGCTTTAGAAAAGATGAAATGTTTGAAATTGTAGTACTTGCTTGATGGCAACACAATCCAAAGAGGGTTGATATCTGGTATCTTGAGGCTCCAAGGGTTGAAAATGATTGGTTCTTTTCTCTTCGACAAATCGTCTGTTGAAGATAACAACGAATGCTTAGTAGAAGAAATGCAGAGCTTGAACCACTTGAATGAGTTGACCGTGTCAGTAACAAGGGCTTCTGCTCTTGAAAGATTTATGACTGCTGAAATGTTGCATACCTGCATCGAACAGATTGGTCTTCACTCAATCGAGGATTCAAAGCAATTGAATATTTTATCTTTCGTGAATTTCAAGCGTCTAAATTACATACAAATTAGTAAATGTGAGAGTTTGGAAGAAGTGAAGACCGAGTGCTGCTATCCTCTGACATGCTTGATAGAACCCTCAGCGGATCATGAGAGACTTTAGGCACTTCTTCTGCAGCCAGCACCAGTAATCACAACATTATGATATTTTCCATTGCTTTTTCTGCAGCCAGAGTTTGTGGTGAATAGTGATTTGGCAAGATACTAACATGAATATGAAACAATAAGAACAATTTAAAAACTGGATGCAAAACACAACAGGATAATGAAACACAAAACCAATATAATAACATTTCAAAAGCTATATAATACAAATTATTAACTTGTCAGAAGTTGTATAATTATAAAAACAACTTAAACAAAATTATGAAAACAAAAAAAAAATGTATACAAACACAATGAAAAAGTCAGGTCAAGTGGATTTTGTTCAATACCAGAGGTTCAAAAGATAATACCGTACAAATGGAGTTGAAAAGAAAACTTCAAATCCATGACTATAGCCTCTAGAAAAATTTGACTATTTATACTAATTAAGTAATAAACATGGTTTAGATCAATGAACATGCATTTCATGAGAATGAATAAATAAAAGGTTTATCATAGCTTACAAAAACTATTGAAAACTCAAGTCAACACTAGAGAAGTATTCAGCACTTCCTTAGATCATCTGCCATAAACTATGGGTAATATTTTCTCTTTTGAGTTAATTCGTTGTGACTCAATAGGCAGCCGTTGCTGGGATTGTGTAGCCGGACAAGCAATTTGCACATACCGGCTTGAAGAAAGCCTTTCCGAGTTGAAGACAGCTATGAACGAATTACAGGAGAAGAGGGACGATGTGATGAGGAAGGTTAACATTGCTGAACAGCAAAGTCTAAAGCCACTAAACGAAGTTCAAGGATGGCTTTCAAGGACTGCAACCATGATAAATGAAGTTGATCAACGAATTATAGAAGGTAACGAAGAAATCAAAAAATTATGTATGAGAGGTTGTTGCTCCATGAACTACTGGTCTACTCTCAAATTTAGCAAAAAAGTGGTCCAAACACTCCACGAAGTTCAGCTTTTAAAGAGAAAAGGAGCCTTTGAGGTGGTAGCTACAGAGGTACCGGCTGCTCCAGTGGTTGAAAGGCCGACTGACTCTACTATAGGCATGGAGCCTACGTTGAGTAAGGTGTGGAGCATCCATGAAGAAAAACATGTCAGAATTGTTGGCATATATGGAGTTGGTGGAGTTGGCAAGACCAGACTCTTGACTGAAATCAATAACGAGATTGGTGTTTCATCTAATGGATTCGATATGGTGATTTGGGTAACGGTGTCTAAAGGGTTTTTGATTGAAAAGGTTCAAGAAGACATTGCAAGGAGGGTAGGCCTTTTCAGTGGAATGCGGGAAGAAAAAACTGCTGAAGAGAAAGCTATGGATATCTTCAGATTCCTGAGAGAAAAGAAATTTGTACTGCTGATGGATGACATATGGGAACGAGTAGATCTATTAAAGGTAGGGGTCCCTCTCCCTACTTCTGAAAATGGTTCCAAAATCATTTTTACGACTCGTTCTATTGACGTGTGTGGCCAAATGAGAGCCCATAAGAAGATTGAAGTGCAATGTTTGGCAAAAGAAATGGCTTGGGACTTGTTTGAAGAACATGTTGGCAGTGATATCCTTGATGGTCATCCAAACATTCGAGAGCTAGCTCATGAAGTGGCCAAAGAATGTGGAGGACTACCTCTTGCACTCATCACGGTTGCTCGTGCCATGGCTTGCAAGAGAACACCTGAAGAATGGGAATATGAAATTTTAGTCTTGAAGAGATCAGCTAATTTTGTTTTTCCAAATATGGGTGAAGAGGTATATCCACTTCTAAAATTCAGTTTCGATTGTTTGCCAAATGACATGGTTCGTTGTTGCCTTCTATATTGTTGTTTATTCACTGAAGATTGCCTTCTATATTAGTCAAGCTCCAAAGCAAGGCCACCAAATCATTGGTTCTCTCATTCATTCGTGTTTATTGGAAGAAGTAAGTGACTCAACTGTGAAAATGCATGACGTGATTCGCGATATGTGTCTGTGGATAGCATGTAGGCTTGATGCACACAAGTGGAAGTTTTTGGTTCAAGCCGGTTATCAATTGACTCGAGTTCCTGAGGTTAGAAAATGGAGGGGTGTAAGAAGAATGTCACTAATGCAGAACAAGATTGAATTTCTAAATGAGTCACCTAACTGTCCTGAACTCCAAACTTTGTTTCTCAATCAAAACCAATTGAAGGTGATCCAAAATGAATTCTTTCAATCTATGTCTGGTCTAAAAGTTCTATGCTTCAGAGTTAATAGAGGTTTAAGAGAATTGCCGGTGGGAATCTCAAAACTGGTATCTCTAGAGTATTTGGATATATCATACACAGGTATAAGACGGCTACCAAATGAGAAGATGAAATGTTTGAAATTGGAGTACTTACTTGATGGCATCAAAATACCAAGAGGGTTGATATCTGGTTTCTCGAAGCTACAAATGTTGAGGATGTTTGGCTCTTTCCTTTTCGACGAATCAGCTGTTGAAGATAACAATGGATGCTTAGTAGAAGAAATGCAGAGCTTGAACCACTTGAATGAGTTGAGTATGTCGGTAACAAGTGATTTTTCTCTCGAGAGAATTGTGAGTATTTAAAGTGTCTGAATTACATACAACTTAGTAAATGTGAGAGTTTGGAAGAAGTGAAGATGGAGTGGGACATAACAGGGACAACAGAACCTAACCAGATTCAAATCCCTGTGACTGAACCTCAATCGTGCTTTCAAAGCCTTGTCAAGGTATACATATCTGGATGTTCAAGATTGAGGGAGATAACATGGCTGATTCTAGCTCCAAATCTGAGGCATTTTATTGTAATAGATTGCCATAAAATGGAAGAAATAATCGATGAGGTAAAACTGAAGCAGGTTGCAGACATGGTAGGAAGTTTAAGCCTGTTTGCAAAGCTCAAGTCTCTTTATTTACAGTATCTACCAGAGTTGAAGAGCATTTACAGGAATGCACTGCCATTCCCATGTATAAAGGACATTCATGTATAAGGATGCCCAAAGCTGAGGAGACTTCCACTCAACTCCAACCATGCAAAGAGAAACGAAATCAGAATTCATGGAAAGGAAAAGTGGTGGAAAGAGCTGCATTGGGAGGATGAATCCGCTCGAAATGCTTTTCTTCCTTGTTTCGTTGCCGAAGTAATCTTACTTTTACCTTTTCCATTGTTCTTCAATTCACTGCATGACAGCTTTCAGAAAGTAACTTTTTTATTGTTTTCTTTTGTTCATGAAAAACATCTAGATTTGAAGCAAGGCAATCTTAGTGCTGCTGTCCTCTGACAAGGCGGATATGACCGTCTGAAGACAAAGAACAATCGTCCACCGTTCTAAGTCAGCAGATCGAGAAAGAGTTTAGGCACTCCGTGGCACTAATAATTTTCTTTGTTGTTTCTGCTCTTATGTACTTTCTTAATTGGCCCACGATGCAGAACAATTGGGGATCCTATTGTCGGAACATATTCCCCAGACTCACAGGAAAGCTTGTGATTCTAATAATAAGTTGCAATAAGAATTCATAAAACTACTGATTTAGCAGCCTTTATGTTTAGGGATTGGAGATTGATTGCCCCTTCAATGTCTTTTCTGTTTATAGCATCAATTGCAGGGATTGCAGTGTGTTGCATGGTTGCTTTGTCTGGAAGCATGACCTCAAATCCCTACATGCATACATTGAAAAACTAAATAGGTGGTAAAACTTTTCCTAATCATTAGCATCACTGTACTGAATCTAGTATCATTAAACCAATGACAGAAAGAAAAGGAAACACTTCAACGAACTTCTTTGCAGGAGCCACAATTTCCGACAGATAATGAATATGGAATATCTCCATGGCAAGTGAGAGAACACCTAACAAGGGTATAAAACACTGATATTGGACCTTTTTGCAAGATTGCTTATAATTATAAATCAAAGATATAGAATGTGCTCAGAACATGGCAGACATATAATCTAAACTAGTTGAAAGGTACCTACAAGTTCCAGGAGCCCTGGCTTCAACTTGGCTTCATTAAGCACTCAGCCATGGGAAGGGAAGGAATTGAAGTTCCCTTAAACACGTCATCATGCCATGCCATGCCATGCCATGGGTGTGAAATATTACAAAGGCATTACAGTAGAGTGAGCTCCTGATTTCTCAAGGAAAACTCTTTTACTAAGTGGATTTTCGACCATGGAATTGTGAATGTTCATCTGGAGTGGAGAGAGAAGAAGAATTCATCTTTGGGGATAAAAGCTCCCTATTCAACACTGGATCAGAGCAAACAACAAAGGGTTTTCAGCAAATTATTCATACAACTTGTGGTTTACAAAACTAAATTCCCATCTTTCAGAAACTAGTCATCTGAAAACTATTCAAAAGATCGCCTACAAAATCTTATCCCACGATTTCTACAACCGAAACCCAGTGATAGAAGTTAGAACTGGACAAAAGTCCCACATTATCAAAATTTAGCCCTCACAAAGACCAAAGCTTTATCTTAAACTTAATCCCAACTCCAGATCACAAAAACTACACTACTAACCAAATAGGATTTTTTTTCCCCAACTGAAGTAGAATTTAAGCTTCGCCGTCTGTGGGAATCGAACCCACGACCACGACCACGTGGTTAAAAGCCACGCGCTCTACCTGCTGAGCTAAGACGGGCAGCTATCAAACGGTCACCGCACTGTTAATTCTCGTAAATTTAGTGTATAAATTTTCTCGCCAAGGAAATGAACTAAAGATGAACTTTCCTTGGAACAGAAACAAATTTTTAGAAGTTAGATTCCGTATTTGAAAGTGATACTGATTTGGTCGCGAAGGTAGATCAGACAGAAGATAATTGGTTGGTAGCAGCAGTCGGAATATGTTCGGTAGTAAAAATATAATCGTTTTAAAGTTTAATAACAAAATCAATGTATCTTTAAATTTCAATTCCTAAAACGACATTGGTTTAGGCATTAATAGTCACACTAAAATATTATTACGATTTGCCATAAGCTTTTTTTCTCCTAGCCGCTTGCTTTTTTTCCCAAACCCATAAACCTTAGCTGCTTGATTTTTCTCAAATATGTTATTTTGCATCTTTTTTAATCTAGTTTTGGTCGACGATCGGCAACATCAGCTTTAGTGTTGTTGATCGCTGGTGTTCAATCTTCTTCATATTTTATTATATCTTGCTTTGATTTTTTTAATTTTAATAAAATTCTATGTGTTTTGGTTATTGTCTTCTCGTAAATCTTATTGCGTTTGTTTTTTTCTGTCTTTGTGACACATCTTTTATCTGTTTTTATGACACGCCTCTGTCTTATAACATGTTTTCTGGGTACCTTTGCAGCCGCTTGATGCTCGTGTAGCGTTCTTCTCGATGTTTGTTCTTGATTTGGATTTGTTGGTTGTCTTAGATAACTTGATCTCTTTTTATTGTTGTTTGCCGATGTAATCAAAACTGTGTAGCAGACGGAGCCTATAGAACCGACATAAAAGGTATTTACATTTTTCTATTGGGGATTTAATTTAGTTCATGTTTTGACAACTCCCCATGAGACTCTTCCTACAATGGACTTCAGAGATTTGTTGTGGTACAAAGAGGAAGTGTAATTTGGCCGGAACAACCCCAAATTTTCCTTTGATTATGTCATTTTTTATTTTTTAATGTTTGAAACCTTTAAAAGATTATGTTCTTAATTTTTTATTTATTAATAAAGTTGTCTAGTTTCAAGTTTTAAAAAAATAGTCACACTAAAACGATGATGTTTTGTCCATGTCATCATGTCATTATCGATTTAACAGTTTAGTGGTATAATTGAAGTCAAAACCAAAGTTTATAATTATAATTTAACAAATTGAAAGTTCAATGGTATAAATGATACATCACCTAAAGTTTAATAGTATTTGGTGTAGTTTACAGTATAAAAAATAGAATAAACTAATTATGCAGTCGTCCAATTTACTGTATTTCATGTTGGTGATTAAAATGAGAGTTTAATATCCAACAAAATAGTTAGTTTACCAAAAAAATATTGAGTTAAAAATTGGACTTTGATGCAAACACCTATTAGACGAAGGAAATGTAGTTTGAGAGATCGACTAATTGATTGGGTGGTCAAAGATACTTATTTATTTCATTTTATATAAGTTCGAATCCTAACATTTATCCTGAGAATATAATTATCTCTATACTTAATAAAAAATGTTATTTGATATTTTTAAAATCTTTTCACAATACCATCGTCCAAGCAAAATTCCCCTTTAAAATGTAATCACGAGATAGAATAAGTTTAGGGTTTAATGGTTTTAGTGTAGGGCTTTAGAATTTAGGGTTCTTCATTAGAATTTAAAGTTTAGGGTTAGAATGTAGGACTTAGGGTTAAGATTTAAGTTTTAGGATAATATGATTAGGGATTTAGTTTTAACCTATAAACTCTAAATTTTACCACTAAACCCAAACTTTTACCAACCACCCATAAATTCAAAACTACTGCACTGAAACCCCTAAACCCTAAACGGAGTCAATAAACCCTAAACCTAAGACGCTTGTGTAAACAAAATTTTCACGAGCGCTTGTGCATGAACCTTTAATATAATTATCAAATATGAAAAGTTAAATAAATAAATTTAGATAAAATACTTAAGACAACAATAGTGCATTTTTGTGATCTTGTTTGAGATGTTATTTTAATACGAAAAAGTTTAGAACGACCGACACACACCGTTGCACACTACTAACGCAATACACCGCTACACACTATTAAATTTTTAATAGCTCTTAAATTATTATTAAAAATATCAAGGATTGAACAAATAATTAAATTATTTCAAAACAAAATTAGAATTTTAATTAAATAGACCTTTCATATTTGTTTTATAGTATTTTTTAATTAGAAATATTATAACCCTAATTTTTAAATTCCCAAAATTTAAAACCCTAATTTCAATATATTCCCCAAATTCAAACCTCTAATCCACTAATCTCAATTCTTAATCCAAAATATTTCAAATTTCAATTTAAACAAATAATAGTTACATTTTGGGAGTGCCTTCGGTCTATCCTTTTAAAATGATTACTATTTTTGTTACAATAATTGAAGCTCTATTGGACGTATATTGAGATATATTTCTAGTTAACCGATTTGGAGGATGTACAATACCTTAGCGCATGATCTCACTTTTATAAAAAGAAAAAAAAGCAGAAGCTAGGGGGAAGTTCTGCTGTGAAACCAATAATTTAAGGTTAAAATGAGATTTTAACTGATTCTACATGTAATCGGTTTGAACATAAATTCTTACGCGACGGTTATATAAATGTTTATCGTAACTGTAAGAAAAATAATATATACATAAAGTCCTACAACGTAAGGATTTGTGCACCAACATAAATACTACAAGATAATATTTTTTTCTTACAAAAACTATGAGAATTTGAGTAGCTACATAAGTTATTACAGAATATACATAATTGGTTACAGAAAACGTAAGGAAAAGTGTACATACAGAAATTCTTACTCAATATCAACCAAACCAAAATAAGCTCAACTTATGGTAAACATTCGTATACACACAAAATTGGCTATGTGATAACCTTTTTTCTTACAAAAAAGATGAGAGTTTGAGTAGCCACAAAAATCATTACAAAATATTCATAATTGGTTACATAAAACGTAAAGCAAAAGTGTACGTACCGAAATTCTTACCCGAGATCACCCAATCCAAAAAGAGCTAAACTTACGGTAAACATTTGTGTACATACAGATTGGGCTACAAGATAACCTATTTTCTTACAAGAAGGATAAGAATTTGAGTAGGTACACAAATTATTACAAAATATACATAATTTTGTACAGAAAAGTTAAGAAAAAAGGTACGTACAGAAATCCTTACCCGAGGTAAGCATTTGTGTACATACAGATTGGGCTACAAGAAAACTTATTTTCTTACTAGAACGATGAGAATTTGAGTAGGTACACAAATTATTACAGAATATACATAAATGGCTACATAAAGGGTAAGAAAAAAGGTACATACAGAAATTCTTACTCAATATCAACAAAACCAAAAGGAGCTCAACTTATGGTAAGCATTTGTGTACACATAGAATTGGCTACGCGCTAATTTTTTTTCTTACAAAAAAGGTGAGAGTTTGAGTAGCCACAAAAAAATTACAAAATATACATAATTGGTTACATAAAACGTAAGCAAAAGTGTACGTACCGAAATCTTTACCCGATATCACCTAATCTAAAAGGATCTCAACTTACGGTAAGCATTTGTGTACAGACAGATTGGGCTACAAGAAAACCTATTTTCTTACTAGAACGATGAGAATTTGAGTAGGTACACAAACTATTATAGAATATACATAATTTGTTACAGACAAGGTAATAAAAAAGGTACGTAGAGAAATCCTTACCCGAGATCATCTAAACCAAAATGAGCTCAGCTTATGGTAAGCATTTGTGTACACACAGAAAGGGCTACAAGATAACCTATTTTCTTACAAAAAGGATGAGAATTTGAGTAGGTAAACAAATTATTAAAGAATATACATAATTTGTTACAAAAAAGGTAATAAAAAATGTACGTAAAGAAATCTTTACTCGAGATCACCCAATCTAAAATGAGCTCAACTTATGGTAAGCATTTGTGTACACACAGAAAGGGCTACAAGATAATCTATTTTCTTACAAAAATTATGAGAGTTTGAGTAGATACATAAATCATTACAGAATATACATAATTTGTTACATAAAAGGTAAGGAAAAGTGTATGTACACAATTTCTTATCCTATTTTTAAGTCTACCGGTTAACCGGTTTAGCTTTTACCCTTTTTTATTTCAGTATATACATAAATGCTTACTGATTTTTGTAAGAATTTATGTACCTACAAAATCCTTACGAGTCGATACAGAAATTCTTACCATTTTTGTAAGCATTTCTGTATCACCTCATTTTAGCCTCATTTTAACGTGCTTTATGTTAGAATTTCCCGAAGCGCTAGGAATCTTGAATTTCCACAACTTCGTAAAAATCTTAAGTGCAATGATGTTTGATTTGAGTATTTTGGATTAGGGTTTGAGATTTGTGGATTAAGGTTTTGAAATTGATGATATTGAAATTAGGGTTTTGAATTTTGGAAATTTTGAAATTAGAGTTCCAGTATTTTTAATTAAAAAAAATTATAAAACAAATATGAATGGTTTAGAAAATTAAAATTCTAATTTTGTTTTAAAATAATTTTAATTATATGTTTAATCCTTGAGCTTTTTAATAATAATTTAAGAATGACTTAACTAACTATAAAATAAGTGCTCAAACTATGTCTCTTTTTTTAAATAGGTGCTTAAAGTTTTATTTTTGGCTGAATAAATACTTTAGGTGCTATTTCATCCAAAAAGTACTTTATGCATCTATTTCAACCAAAAATGAAACTTTTGTCACATATTTCATCCAAAAAATACTTTAGGCGCCTATTTCAGCCAAAAGTACTTTAGGCACCTATTTCAGCCAATAATGAAACTTTATAGGCACCTATTTCAACAAAAATTACTTTAGGCGCTTATTGTAAAAAAGTTACATAGTTTGGGAACTTATTTTGTAGTTAAGCCTTTAAGAATCATTAAAAATTTAATGGTGTGCAACAGTACGTTGCATTACTTGTGTTCAGCCGTGTACATTTAATATATATTATATAATTTAAAACATCAAAATTTCGTGTTCAAGTCTCATCATACATATTTATTTCATTTTTTAATCTGACCCTGTGTTGTAATATTTAATTTTTGATTATAATGATGATTATATATTTGTTATTGTACTTATGTCTCTTTATTTTTGAAATTTACATGTCAGATTATTTTTTTAATCAATAGCATTTGTTACAGTAAAAGTAAAATCGATGAGATAGGGATCTGACTTCATTGTTCATCAACTGTTCTGGATTTTTTTAAGTTAAAATATTGAATACAGTAAAAAAGGATTTTGACTTTAGTGTAAAACATTGTTCAAAGTGGGATTGTAATCCATCCAATTTCAATTTTTTATTTATAAAATTAGATTTTACTGTTTAAAGTCGAATTTTAATCCATCCGACTTTACTTTTATTGTAACAATAATAATATTTTGAGAAATAATTGGATCATACTTTGGAGAGAAAAATATGACAGTTAGGTTACTATCATTTTCCAGACTTCATTCATAATTAAAGAAAAATCAATCAATTGCATAACAGTCAACTAAAATGATTTGTCAGCTTTGAAAATCGACTAAAATTGTTGTTCTAACAGACAATTTCTTCCACTTTTGTAAATTCAAGTTCTTTAGCCTAGTTAAATGATGAACAAAAACCCAGATGATGATTGAAGAAGGTGAGGGATGGAGTATGTCATGGCTGATGTGTAAAAACAATTCCATGTGGCACAATATTATTGGAAAGGACATGATAAGGAGGACCTACCTAATAATTTTTCCTGTCGGCCAGAGTAATACAAAGTTAGACATTTCAAAAGCTATATAATAAAAATTACTAACTTGTCAAAAGTTATACAGTTATAAAAAAAAAACTTATAAACATAATTGTGACAACATGGAGTTGAAAGGATAATACCGTAAAAATGGAGGTGGCTATACAAGCATTTCATGAGAATAAAATAAAATAATACATAGGCTGTGTAAAAATAATTTTACATAAGTCTATGTATTTACACTATAAAAACTCAAATCCTAAATTTCTAACCCTAACCCTAAAAAACTAAACCCTAAACCTTATACGCTAAATTCTAAACACTAACATTGAATTCTAAACCCTACAACCTAAACCCCTAAACCTTAAACTCTAAACTAAAATCATAACCCTTAAAACTAAAATACACTAAAGTTTACACGGCTTGTGTATCAAAGTTTTTTCATAAAAAAAATATACATTTAGGTAGTTTTTAATGAAAGATAATGACCTATACACATCATATTCCTTCTCTACATTCTCATTTATGATTCCAAGCTCGTCCTTGTTCTTCCTCCCTTTTATTGACCACTCTTCTTCTCTTTTCATTGGATTTTTTTTTCTGGTTTCTACACTAGACAAGTATTCAGCACTTCCTTGGATCATCTGCCATAAACTATGGGTAATATTTTCTCTTTTGAGTTAATTCGTTGTGACTCAATAGGCAGCCGTTGCTGGGATTGTGTAGCCGGACAAGCAATCTACACATACCGGCTTGAAGAAAGCCTTTCCGAGTTGAAGACAGCTTTGGACGAATTAAAGGAGAAGAGGGACGATGTGATGAGGAAGGTTAACATTGCTGAACAGCAAAGTCTAAAGCCACTAAACGAAGTTCAAGGATGGCTTTCAAGGACTGCAACCATGGTAAATGAAGTTGATCAACGAATTATAGATGGTAACGAAGAAATCAAAAAATTATGTATGAGAGGTTGTTGCTCCATGAACTACTGGTCTACTCTCAAATTTAGCAAAAAAGTGGTCCAAACACTCCACGAAGTTCAGCTTTTAAAGAGAAAAGGAGCCTTTGAGGTGGTAGCTACGGAGGTACCGGCCGCTCCAGTGGTTGAAAGGCCGTCTGACTCTACCATAGGCATGGAACCTACATTGAATAAGGTGTGGAGAATCCTTGAAGAAAAACATGTTAGAATTGTTGGCATCTATGGAGTTGGTGGAGTTGGCAAGACCAGACTCTTGACTGGAATCAATAACGAGATTGGTGTTTCATCTAATGGATTCGATATGGTGATTTGGGTAACGGTGTCTAAAGGGTTTTTTATTGAAAAGGTTCAAGAAGACATTGCAAAGAGGGTAGGCCTTTTCAGTGGAATGTGGGAAGAAAAAACTGCTGAAGAGAAAGCTATGGATATCTTCAGAGTCCTGAGAGAAAAGAAATTTGTACTGCTGATGGACGACATATGGGAACGAGTAGATCTATTAATGGTAGGGATCCCTCTCCCTACTTCTGAAAATGGTTCCAAAATCATTTTTACGACTCGTTCTATTGACGTGTGTGGCCAAATGAGAGCCCATAAGAAGATTGAAGTGCAATGTTTTGCAAAAGAAATGGCTTGGGACTTGTTTGAAGAACATGTTGGCAGTGATATCCTTGATGGTCATCCAAACATTCGAAAGCTAGCTCATGAAGTGGCCAAAGAGTGTGGAGGACTACCTCTTGCACTCATCACCGTTTCTCGTGCCATGGCTTGCAAGAGAACACCTGAAGAATGGGAATATGCAATTTTAGTCTTGAAGAGATCAGCTAATTTTGTTTTTCCAAATATGGGTGAAGAGGTATATCCACTTCTAAAATTCAGTTTTGATTGTTTGCCAAATGACATGGTTCGTTGTTGCCTTCTATATTGTTGTTTATTCACTGAAGATTATCAAATTCCGAAAGAAATTCTTCTAGATTGCTGGATAGTAGAAGGGTTTATGGATGAACATGAAAGCATTAGTCAAGCTCGAAAGCAAGGCCACCAAATCATTGGTTCTCTCATTCATTCGTGTTTATTGGAAGAAGTAAGTGACTCAACTGTGAAAATGCATGACGTGATTCGCGATATGTGTCTGTGGATAGCATGTAGGCTTGATGCACACAAGTGGAAGTTTTTGGTTCAAGCCGGTTATCAATTGACTCGAGTTCCCGAGGTTGGAAAATGGAGGGGTATAAGAAGAATGTCACTAATGCAAAACAAGATTGAAATTCTAAATGAGTCACCAACTGTCCTGAACTCCAAACTTTGTTGCTCAGTCAAAACCAATTGAAGGTGATCCACAATGACTTCTTTCAATTTATGTCTGGTCTAAAAGTTCTATGTTTTAGAGCTAATAGAAGTATAAGAGAATTGCCGGTGGGAATATCAAAACTTGTATCTCTAGAATGTTTGGATATATCATATACAGGTATAAGAAAGCTACCAACTGAGTTGAGTGCTTTAGAAAAACTGAAATGTCTGAAATTGGAGTACTTACTTGATGGCATCAAAATACCAAGAGGGTTGATATCTGGTTTCTCGAAGCTACGAATGTTGAGGATGATTGGCTCTTTCCTTTTCGACGAATCAGCTGTTGAAGATAACAATGAATGCTTAGTAGAAGAAATGCAGAGCTTGAACCACTTGAATGAGTTGGGTATGTCGGTAACAAGTGATTTTTCTCTCGAGAGAATTGTGAGTGCTGAAATGTTGCATACCTGCACTGACCAGATTGGTCTTCACTCATTCAGGGGCTCCAAGCAATTGAATATTTTATCTCTAGTGAATTTAAAGTGTCTGAATTACATACAACTTAGTAAATGTGAGAGTTTGGAAGAAGTGAAGACGGAGTGGGACATAACAGGGGCAACAGAACCTACCCAGATTCAAATCCCTCTGACTGAACCTCAACCGTGCTTTCAAAGCCTTGTGAAGGTATACATATCAGGATGTTCAAGACTGAGGGTGATAACATGGCTGATTCTAGCTCCAAATCTGAGGCATTTTATTGTTATAGATTGCCATAAAATGGAAGAAATAATCAATGAGGTAAAAGTGAAGCTGGTTGCAGACATGGTAGGACGTTTAAGCCCGTTCGCAAAGCTCAAGTCTCTTTATTTACAGTATCTACCAGAATTGAAGAGCATCTACAGGAATGCACTGCCATTCCCATGTATGAAGGACATTCATGTATATGGATGCCCAAAGTGGAGTGGACTTCCACTCAACTCCAACCATGCAAAGAGAAACGAAATCAGAATTCATGGAAGGGAAAAGTGGTGGAAAGAGCTGCATTGGGAGGATGAATCCGCTCGAAATGCTTTTCTTCCCTGTTTCGTTGCCGAAGTAATCTCACTTTCACCTTTTTCGTCGTTCTTTGATTCACTGCATGTCTGCTTTCAGAAAGTAACTTTTTTTTATGGTTTTCTTTTGTTCATGAAAAACGTTTAGATTTGAAGCAAGGGAATCTTAGTGCTGCTGTCCTCTGACATGGCTGATATGACTGTCTGAAGACAAAGAACAATCGTCCACCACCGTTCTAAGTCAGCAGATCGAGAAAGAGTTTAGGCACTCCGTTGCACTAATAATTTACTTTGTTGTTTCTGCTCTTATGTACTTTCTTAATTGGTACATGATGCAGAGCAATATGGGATCCTATTGTCGGAACATATTCCCCAGACTCACAGGAAAGCTTGTAATTCTAATAATAAGTTGCAATAAGAATTCATAAAACTACTGATTTAGCAGCCATTATGTTTAGGGATTGGAGATTGCGTACCCCTTCAATGTCTTTTCTGTTTATAGCATCAATTGCAGGGATTGCGGTGTGTTCCATGGTTGCTTTGTCTGGAAGCATGACCTCAAATCCCTACATGCATACATTGAAAAATTAAATAGGTGGTAAAACTTTTCCAAATCATTAGCATCACTGTACTGAATCTAGTATCATTAAACCAATGACAGAAAGAAAAGGAAACGCTTCAACGAACTTCTTTGCAGGAGCCACAATTTCCGACCAATATCTCCATGGCAATTGAGAGAACACCTAACATGGGTATAAAACACTGATATTGGACCTTTTTGCAAGATTGTTTATAAATCAAAGATATAGAATGTGCTCATAACATGCCAGACATATAATCTAAACTAGTTGGAAGGTACCTACAACTACAAGCTATGAAAGATAATACATATAAATGTACATCTTCATCCTCTTCGACTAAATCGCTTCAATCATGAACACCAAAAATAGATTCATCATTATTTAATATCTTAATGGTGCTCTATCTTATATGCATTTCTTAAAATTATGAAACTTTTAGTTAGCACATTTATTATGAATGTGATAGTATATTACTTAGAACACAAATTCTGCTAGTATAGAATCATTTTGGAAAGAATTTACCTGGTTCTGCAGTTTGTCTTTGTAAAACCCGGCTTTTAGAACACAAATTCTGCTAGTACCCCAATTCACAAAGGGAAGGAATAGAGCATCCCTTAAAAACATCTAATTTTGGAACTATGATGAAGATGATGAGATTTACCCACAAGAACATCTAATTTTGGAACATTTATCAGGACTATGATGGGGTTTCATCATCAGAGGAACTATAATGCTGCCTCACGTTGAGTCCAGGAAAAACCAGTGGAGGAGGATTTGGTAACGGGCGTGCCAAACTGTATATCGATCTCTCATTGACCTTTGCAACTTCCTTGCATGCTTGATCAAGAATAGAAAGGAAATCCCTTACGACTGTGAAGATCCGGAACGGATGAGCTTCCTCCTGGGCGGAGTTCCCATGGAAATACCCTGTTATTTCCTTCACCATAGAGAGAGCAACTCTGTCTTGGGCTTGGATTCCTACAATCTCTTCCTCTGCCTTCTTCTGGAACTCATTCATTGATTCTGAGAATTTACGGCTACTGTCTTTCAGAGCAATCCCTTCATTCAGCTTTATAACTTCTCTGATCTTAGAGATACCGGTAGCAAGTTTTGCAACATCAATGCTGAGAACATCGGAATCCATAGAAGCAGCCTTCTTCACATTAGTTAGCTCCCCACTTAGACCAGAAACTACTTGCAGGCCGAGCTTCCTAAATTCAACATCATCCTGAAAATCAGATTGCTGAGTTTTCTCGGCTTTCAGATTTTGATTGGCACTAGAAAGGCGAGAACATTCAGCTCTGATGATTTCCTGCACAACAAAATGCAGAAGTGAGGTTTTCCCATCAGTGCCCTTTACATCAACAAGCTTTAAAAGAGTGTCAAGCTTGAAGACATGGGCATCGCCACTGTTGGTGCCGACGTTCATGCGGTTCCCAGTTTTGAGCACTGCCTCCAAAAGCTTCAGAAACATTCTATTGTTTCTCAACTCTCCACAAGCAATACGAACGAGTTGATACCGATCTTGTCATAAATATTGATCGATGAAGGACGGTGATTAACTGACAGTAGCAGCCGAAATGTTAAGTGGAAAAAATAAAATCGTTTTAAAATTTAGTGGCAAAATCAATACACCTCTAAATTTTAGTACTTAAAATAACGTTGGTTTAGGCATCAATAGCCACACCAAAACAGTGTTGTTTTGTCCACGCCAACATGTTATTATCGAGTTAACGGCTCAGTAGTATAATTGAAGTCAAAACCAAAGTTTAGAGATATGATTGAACAAATTAAAAGTTCAATGGTATAAATGATACATCGCCTAAAGTTCAATGGTATTTGGTGTAGTTTATCCTAAATAGGATAAATTAATTACGTAGTCGTCCAATTTTACTGTATTTCAAATTAAAAAGACAGCGTTGGTGATTAAAATGAGAGTTTAATATCCAACAAAGTAGTTAGTCTACCCTAAAAATATTGGGTTAAAAATTAGATTTTTGATGCAAACACTCGTTGGAGGAAGGAAATGTGGTTTGAGAGATTGATTAATTGGTTGAGTGATCAAAGATATTTATTTATCTCATCTTGTATGGGTTCGAATCTCAATATTTATTTTGATAATGTAATTATCTCTGTGTAATCAAAAATAGAAAATGTAGCTTGATATCTTTAAAATTTTCTCTCAATTCCATTATCCAAGCAAAATTCCCCTAGATGGAATGAGTTTGTTCAAGTTTTTATATAAATCATGATTTAGTATAATTATCCAATATCAATAGTGTATTTTTGTGATATTGTTTGAGATATTGTTATTTTAATATATATTATATAATTTAAAACATCAAAGTTTCGCGTTCAAGTCTCATCATACATATTTATTTTAGATTTTAATCCGACCTTGTGTTGTAATATTTAATTATGATTATATCTTTATTTTTGAAATTTAAGACTTCATCCATAATAAAAAAATCAATCAATTGCATAACAATCAACTAAAACCATTTGTCAGCGTTGATCAGACGAGCATCAGCCTTTGACAATCGACTAAAATTATTGTTCAAAAGTTTTAAAAAGAGAGAGGTTAGGGTTTTTTTACTAATCACTCATATGTACTTATGCCTCTTTTAGAAAAGAAAAGGCTTAAATGAAAAATATGTGCCCAAAGTATGTATTTTTGAAATTTAGGTGCATAAAGTATTTTTTTTGTAAAAATAGGTGTCCAAAGTTTCAAAACTTATAATTTTAAGTGCCTGACCGTTAACGGGTTTAAAAAAATTAACCAATCAATGCTTTGACACGTGACATATTTAATTTTTTTTCAAAATTAAAAATTTTAAAAACTTTCAATTTTTCAAAAAATCTTAAAATTTTACAATTTTTACGAAACAGACCCCAAATCCCTAAAACTACCCAAATCCAAACCCCCAAATTGCCACTGCCGATCCTCGTCCCTGAGCACACCGGTTTGGTCTCCGGACCAAGGCAGTCATTTCTCCCAACACGGCGTCACCGGAAACGGGGAGCGGCGTGCAGCTGAACGTCGAATGTCGAACGCGAAATCGATGTTCGGTTGGCACGCCGTTTGTCATTTTCGGCGACGTCGTGTTGGAGGAAATGACCACCTTGTTTCGGCGACCAAATCGATGTGCTCAGGGGCAGCGATCGACGACAGAAGCGGCGGCGATTTGAGGATTTGGGTTTGGGTATTTTTAGGGATTTAGAGACAGTTTTGTAAAATTTTTAAAATTTCGGGATTTTTTGAAAAACAAATTTTTTTTGGTATTTTCTTTAAAAAAATAAATTAAATATGCCACGTGTCATACATTGATTGGTTAAAAAAATTTAACACACATTAACGGTCAGACACTTAATATTATAATTTTTAAAACTTTGGACACCTATTTTTACAAAAAAAAAAACTTTAGGCCCCTAAAGTTCAAAAAAAGCATACTTTGGGAACGTATTTTTCATTTAAGCCAAAAGAAACTATGTTTTTCATTCCTTTTCTAATGGAGGGCCTAATTGTTAGCTTTGTTTCTTTACACCAGTGGTCTCAAAACTGTTAAAATCACTAAAATTTGCAGTACCAACTCATCTGCAGAGCTTGTATTTGCCTTCAAAACAATTTGACTCTCCTAGCTTTGGAACCATGGATCAGTTTTCTTACATCCTTTTTAATTGACAAAAGAGCACAAGCAATAGCTACTATCAAAATTGGACACATTTGGATAGTTGTTGTGGGGAACATGCCATGAAATTGTCCCAGAATGTAACTTTTCATCATTTTCTATTTAAAGCATCAACTGCAGGGATTAGAGTGTGTCCTATGATTGCTTCGTCTGGAGCACAACCTCAAATCCCTATATGCATGCATTGAAAAACTATGCCCCAAAATTAGAGGTTCGAGCTAAAATTAGAAGTTTGACTGATCAAATCCGCTAATTTAGGGATTGAAATAGCGGATTGAGGTGGCACCTCTAATTTTGAAAAAGCTGCTAATAGAAGCTTTTTGAAATTAGAAGTTATAAAGACCCTTTTACCCTTAACAATTATCAAACATCTCCAAATAACCTAAATTTTAACCTTTTCTATTTTAATTCTTCACCCTCATGTATTTACATTGTGACACTTATAAACTAATACTTTTTGTTAATATTTTTCTTTTTATTCTCACACATTTGTATTTAAATTTAATAATTAATTAAAATATATTTAAAATACTTATATAAATAATAAATTAATATATAGATCCTTCAAATATGCTTAGCAATGTTATATTATAAATTATTTTTCATAATCTAATTAATATTAATAGATACAAATATTGTAACTAATAAACTATTCAAACAAGTATCGAATATAATCATGTCCTTATATGCCATTTTGCTTGTTTAAATAATCAAACAACTATCGACTATCAGTCAATTTTACCAAACACTTTTATACAATCAGCTAATAAAATCCGTTAGTCAAATCAGCTAATGCAATCAGTTATCTGCTATAAGCTATCAGTTATCTGCTAAATGACAAACATGGCCTATATAAGTGTTAAAATTTTTGCTACTTGTTAGTAATCAAAACATTATGATATTTTCCATTTCTTTTTTGCAGCCATAGTTTGTGGTGGATAGTGATCTAGCAAATACTAACATGAATATGAAACAAAAGAACAATTTAAAAACTCAATGCAAAACACAAACAGGATAAAGAAACACAAACACAAATACAATATACTAACATTTCTATATAACAAAAAATTACTAACTTGTCAAAAGTTATATAGTTATAAAAAAAAAAAAACTTAAACATAATTATGACAACATGGAGTTGAAAAGATAATACCGTAAAAATGGAGTTGAAATGAAAAGTTCAAATCCGTGACTATAGCCTCTAGAAAAATTGGACTATTTATACTAATTAAGTAATAAACATGGTTTAGATCAATGAACATGCATTTCATGAGAATGAATAAATAAAAGGTTTATCATAGCTTACAAAAACTATTGAAAACTCAAGACAACAATCAATTTTTTATTAAACAAATACATTTATGTAGCTTTTTAATGAAACATAATGACCTATACACATCATATTCCTTCTCTACATTCTCATTTACGATTCCAAGCTCATCCATGTTCTTACTCCCTTTCATCAACCACTCCTCTTATCATAGGATTTTTTTTCTGGTTTCTACACTAGAGAAGTATTCAGCACTTCCTTAGATCATCTGCCATAAACTATGGGTAATATTATCTCTTTTGACTTAATTGGTTGTGACTCAATAGGCAGCCGTTGCTGGGATTGTGTAGCCGGACAAGCAATTTGCACATACCGGCTTGAAGAAAGCCTTTCCGAGTTGAAGACACCTATGAACGAATTACAGGAGAAGAGGGACGATGTGATGAGGAAGGTTAACATTGCTGAACAGCAAAGTCTAAAGCCACTAAACGAAGTTCAAGGATGGCTTTCAAGGACTGCAACCATGATAAATGAAGTTGATCAACGAATTATAGAAGGTAACGAAGAAATCAAAAAATTATGTATGAGAGGTTGTTGCTCCATGAACTACTGGTCTACTCTCAAATTTAGCAAAAAAGTGGTCCAAACACTCCACGAAGTTCAGCTTTTAAAGAGAAAAGGAGCATTTGAGGTGGTAGCTACGGAGGTACCGGCTGCTCCAGTGGTCATCCAAACATTCGAGAGCTAGCTCATGAAGTGGCCAAAGAATGTGGAGGACTACCTCTTGCACTCATCACGGTTGCTCGTGCCATGGCTTGCAAGAGAACACCTGAAGAATGGGAATATGAAATTTTAGTCTTGAAGAGATCAGCTAATTTTGTTTTTCCAAATATGGGTGAAGAGGTATATCCACTTCTAAAATTCAGTTTCGATTGTTTGCCAAATGACATGGTTCGTTGTTGCCTTCTATATTGTTGTTTATTCACTGAAGATTATCAAATTCCGAAAGAAATTCTTCTAGATTGCTGGATAGTAGAAGGGTTTATGGATGAACATGAAAACATTAGTCAAGCTCGAAAGCAAGGCCACCAAATCATTGGTTCTCTCATTCATTCGTGTTTATTGGAAGAAGTAAGTGACTCAACTGTGAAAATGCATGACGTGATTCGCGATATGTGTCTGTGGATAGCATGTAGGCTTGATGCACACAAGTGGAAGTTTTTGGTTCAAGCCGGTTATCAATTGACTCGAGTTCCTGAGGTTGGAAAATGGAGGGGTGTAAGAAGAATGTCACTAATGCAGAACAAGATTGAATTTCTAAATGAGTCACCTAACTGTCCTGAACTCCAAACTTTGTTGCTCAATCAAAACCAATTGAAGGTGATCCAAAATGAATTCTTTCAATCTATGTCTGGTCTAAAAGTTCTATGCTTCAGAGTTAATAGAGGTTTAAGAGAATTGCCGGTGGGAATCTCAAAACTGGTATCTCTAGAGTATTTGGATATATCATACACAGGTATAAGACGGCTACCAAATGAACTGAAGGCTTTAGAGAAGATGAAATGTTTGAAATTGGAGTACTTACTTGATGGCATCAAAATACCAAGAGGGTTGATATCTGGTTTCTCGAAGCTACAAATGTTGAGGATGATTGGCTCTTTCCTTTTCGACGAATCAGCTGTTGAAGATAACAATGGATGCTTAGTAGAAGAAATGCAGAGCTTGAACCACTTGAATGAGTTGAGTATGTCAGTAACAAGTGATTTTTCTCTCGAGAGAATTGTGAGTGCTAAAATGTTGCATACCTTCACTGAGCAGATTGGTCTTCACTCATTCAGGGGCTCCAAGCAATTGAATATTTTATCTCTAGTGAATTTAAAGTGTCTGAATTACATACAACTTAGTAAATGTGAGAGTTTGGAAGAAGTGAAGATGGGGTGGGACATAACAGGGACAACAGAACCTACCCAGATTCAAATCCCTGTGACTGAACCTCAACCGTGCTTTCAAAGCCTTGTCAAGGTATACATATCTGGATGTTCAAGATTGAGGGAGACAACATGGCTGATTCTAGCTCCAAATCTGAGGCATTTTATTGTAATAGATTGCCATAAAATGGAAGAAATAATCGATGAGGTAAAACTGAAGCAGGTTGCAGACATGGTAGGAAGTTTAAGCCTGTTTGCAAAGCTCAAGTCTCTTTATTTACAGTATCTACCAGAGTTGAAGAGCATTTACAGGAATGCACTGCCATTCCCATGTATAAAGGACATTCATGTATACGGATGCCCAAAGCTGAGGAGACTTCCTCTCAACTCCAACCATGCAAAGAGAAACGAAATCAGAATTCATGGAAAGGAAAAGTGGTGGCAAGAGCTGCATTGGGAGGACGAATCCGCTCGGAATGCTTTTCTTCCTTGTTTCGTTGCCGAAGTAATCTTACTTTCCCTTTTCCATTGTTCTTCAATTCACTGCATGACAGCTTTCAGAAAGTAACTTTTTTATTGTTTTCTTTTGTTCATGAAAAACATCTAGATTTGAAGCAAGGCAATCTTAGTGCTGCTGTCCTCTGACAAGGCGGATATGACCGTCTGAAGACAAAGAACAATCGTCCACTGTTCTAAGTCAGCAGATCGAGAAAGAGTTTAAGCACTCCGTGGCACTAATAATTTTCTTTGTTGTTTCTGCTCTTATGTACTTTCTTAATTGGCCCACGATGCAGAACAATATGGGGATCCTATTGTCAGAACATATTCCCCAGACTCACAGGAAAGCTTGTGATTCTAATAATAAGTTGCAATAAGAATTCATAAAACTACTGATTTAGCAGGCTTTATGTTTAGGGATTGGAGATTGATTGCCCCTTCAATGTCTTTTCTGTTTATAGCATCAATTGCAGGGATTGCAGTGTGTTGCATGGTTGCTTTGTCTGGAAGCATGACCTCAAATCCCTACATGCATACATTGAAAAACTAAATAGGTGGTAAAACTTTTCCTAATCATTAGCATCACTGTACTGAATCTAGTATCATTAAACCAATGACAGAAAGAAAAGGAAACACTTCAACGAACTTCTTTGCAGGAGCCACAATTTCCGACAGATAATGAATATGGAATATCTCCATGGCAAGTGAGAGAACACCTAACAAGGGTATAAAACACTGATATTGGACCTTTTTGCAAGATTGCTTATAATTATAAATCAAAGATATAGAATGTGCTCAGAACATGGCAGACATACAATCTAAACTAGTTGAAAGGTACCTACAAGTTCCAGGAGCCCTGGCTTCAACTTGGCTTCATTAAGCACTCAGCCATGGGAAGGGAAGGAATTGAAGTTCCCTTAAACACGTCATCATGCCATGCCATGGGTGTGAAATATTACAAAGGCATTACAGTAGAGTGAGCTCCTGATTTCTCAAGGAAAACTCTTTTACTAAGTGGATTTTCGACCATGGAATTGTGAATGTTCATCTGGAGTGGAGAGAGAAGAAGAATTCATCTTTGGGGATAAAAGCTCCCTATTCAACACTGGATCAGAGCAAACAACAAAGGGTTTTCAGCAAATTATTCAAACAACTTGTGGTTTACAAAACTAAATTCCCATCTTTCAGAAACTAGTCATCTGAAAACTATTCAAAAGATCGCCTACAAAATCTTATCCCACGATTTCTACAACGGAAACCCAGTGATAGAAGTTAGAACTGGACAAAAGTCCCACATTATCAAAATTTAGCCCTCAAAGACCAAAGCTTTATCTTAAACTTAATCCCAACTCCACATCACAAAAACTACACTAAACACAAATAGGATTTTTTTTCCCCAACTGAAGAAGAATTTAAGCTTCGCCTTTGGGAATTGAACCCACGACCACGTGGTTAAAAGCCACGCGCTCTACCGGCTGAGCTAAGACGGCCTGCTATCAAACGGTCACCGCACTGTTAATTCTCGTAAATTTAGTGTATAAATTTTCTCGCCAAGGAAATGAACTAAAGATGAACTTTCCTTGGAACAGAAACAAATTTTTAGAAGTTAGATTCCGTATTTGAAAGTGATTCTGATTTTGTCGCGAAGGTAATTGGCTGGTAGTAGCAGTCGGAATATGTTCGGTAGTAAAAATATAATCGTTTTAAAGTTTAATAACAAAATCAATGTATCTCTAAATTTCAATACCTAAAACGGACATTGGTTTAGGCATTAATAGTCACACTAAAATATTATTACGATTTGCCATAAGCCTTTTTTCTTCTAGCCGCTTGCTTTTTTTCCCAAACCCATAAACCTTAGCCGCTTGATTTTTCTCAAATATGTTATTTTGCATCTTTTTTAATCTAGTTTTGGTTGACGATCGGCAACATCAGCTTTAGTGTTGTTGATCGCTGGTGTTCAATCTTCTCCATATTTTCTTATATCTCGCTTTGATTTTTTATGATTTTTAATAAAATTCTATGTGTTTTGGTTATTGTCTTCTCGCAAATCTTACTGCGTTTGTTTTTCTCTGTCTTTGTGACACGTCTTTTCTCTGTTTTTATGGCACGCCTATGTCTTATGACATGTTTTCTGGGTACCTTTGCAGCCGCTTGATGCTCGTGTAGCGTTCTTCTCGATGTTTGTTCTTGATTTGGATTTGTTGGTTGTCTTAGATAACTTGATCTCCTTTTATTGTTGTTTGCCGATGTAATCAGAATTGTGTAGCAGACGGAGCCTATAGAACCGACATAAAAGGTATTTACATTTTTCTATTGGGGATTTAATTTAGTTCATGTTTTGACAACTCCCCATGAGACTCTTCCTACAATGGACTTCAGAGATTTGTTGTGGTACAAAGAGGAAGTGTAATTTGGCAGGAACAACCCCTAATTTTCCTTTGATTATGTCATTTTTTATTTTTTAATGTTTGAAACCTTTAAAAGATTATGTTCTTAATTTTTTTATTTATTAATAAAGTTGTCTAGTTTCAAGTTTTAAAAAAATAGTCACACTAAAACGATGATGTTTTGTCCATGTCATTATCGATTTAACAGTTTAGTGGTATAATTGAAGTCAAAACCAAAGTTTATAATTATAATTTAACAAATTGAAAGTCCGATGATATAAATGATACATCACCTAAAGTTTAATAGTATTTGGTGTAGTTTACAGTATAAAAAATAGAATAAACTAATTATGCAGTCGTCCAATTTACTGTATTTCATGTTGGTGATTAAAATGAGAGTTTAATATCCAACAAAATAGTTAGTTTACCAAAAAAAATATTGAGTTAAAAATTGGATTTTTGATGCAAACACCTATTAGACGAAGGAAATGTAGTTTGAGAGATCGACTAATTGGTTGGGTGGTCAAAGATACTTATTTATTTCATTTTATATAAGTTCAAATCCTAACATTTATCCTGAAAATATAATTATCTCTATACTTAATAAAAAAATGTTATTTGATATTTTTAAAATCTGTTCACAATACCATCGTCCAAGCAAAATTCCCCTTTAAAATGTAATCACGAGATAGAATAAGTTTAGAGTTTAATGGTTTTAGTATAGGGGTTTAGAATTTAGGGTTCATCGTTAGAATTTAAAGTTCAAGGTTAGAATTTAGGACTTAGGGTTAAGATTTAAGTTTTAGGATAATATGATTAGAGATTTAGTTTCAACCTATAAACCCTAAATTTTACCCCTAAACCCAAACTTTTACCAACCACCCCTAAATTCAAAACTATTGCACTGAAACCCCTAAACCCTAAACATAAGACACTTGTGTAAACAAAATTTCACAAGCGTTTGTGCGTGAACCTTTAATATAATTATCAAATATGAAAATTTAAATAAATAAATAAATTTAGTTAAAATATTTAAGACAACAATAGTGCATTTTTGTGATCTTGTTTGAGATGTTATTTTAATACGAAAAATTTAAGAACGGGCGACACACACCGTTGCACACTACTAACGCAATACACCGTTGCACACTATTAAATTTTTAATAGCTCTTAAATTATTATTAAAAATCTCAAGGATTGAACAAATAATTAAATTATTTTAAAACAAAATTAAAATTTTAATTAAATAGACCTTTCATATTTGTTTTATAGTATTTTTTAATTAGAAATATTATAACCCTAATTTTTAAATTCCCAAAATTTAAAACCCTAATTTCAATATTCCCCAAATTCAAACCTCTAATCCACTAATCTCAATTCTTAATCCAAAATATTTCAAATTTCAATTTAAACAAATAATAGTTACATTTTGGGAGTGCCTTCGGTCTATCCTTTTAAAATGATTATTATTTTTGTTACAATAATTGAAGCTCTATTGGACGTATATTGAGATATATTTCTAGTTAACCGATTTGGAGGATGTACAATACCTTAGCGCATGATCTCACTTTTATAAAAAAAAAAGAAAAAAAGCAGAAGCTAGGGGGAAGTTCTGCTGTGAAACCAATAATTTAAGGTTAAAATGAGATTTTGACTGATTCTACATGTAATCGGTTTGTACATAAATTCTTACGCGACGGTTATATAAATGTTTATCGTAACTGTAAGAAAAATGATATATACATAAAGTCCTACAACGTAAGGATTTGTGTACCAACATAAATACTACAAGATAATATTTTTTCTTACAAAAACTATGAGAATTTGAGTAGCTACATAAGTTATTACAGAATATACATAATTGGTTACAGAAAACGTAAGGAAAAGTGTACATACAGAAATTCTTACTCAATATCAACCAAACCAAAATGAGCTCAACTTATGGTAAACATTCGTATACACACAGAATTGGCTATGCGATAACCTTTTTTCTTACAAAAAAGATGAGAGTTTGAGTAGCCACAAAAATCATTACAAAATATTCATAATTGGTTACATAAAACGTAAAGCAAAAGTGTACGTACCGAAATTCTTACTCGAGATCACCCAATCCAAAAAGAGCTCAACTTACGGTAAGCATTTGTGTACATACAGATTGGGCTACAAGATAACCTATTTTCTTACAAGAATGATAAGAATTTGAGTAGGTACACAAATTATTACAAAGTATACATAATTTTGTACAGAAAAGTTAAGAAAAAAAGGTACGTACAGAAATCCTTACCCGAGATCATCCAAACCAAAAGGAGCTCAACTTACGGTAAGCATTTGTGTACATACATATTGGCTACAAGAAAACTTATTTTCTTACTAGAACGATGAGAATTTGAGTAGGTACACAAATTATTACAGAATATACATAACTTGCTACATAAAGGGTAAGAAAAAAGGTACATACAGAAATTCTTACTCAATATCAACAAAACCAAAAGGAGCTCAACTTATGGTAAGCATTTGTGTACACATAGAATTGGCTACGCGATAATTTTTTTCTTACAAAAAAGATGAGAGTTTGAGTAGCCACAAAAACATTACAAAATATACATAATTGGTTACATAAAATGTAAGCAAAAGTGTATGTACCGAAATCCTTACCCGAGATCACCTAATCTAAAAGGATCTCAACTTACGGTGAGCATTTGTGTACAGACAGATTGGGCTACAAGAAAACCTATTTTCTTACTAGAACGATGAGAATTTGAGTAGGTACACAAACTATTATAGAATATACATAATTTGTTACAGACAATGTAATAAAAAGGTACGTCTGAAAATCCTTACCCGATCATCCAAACCAAAAGGAGCTCAAAACATGGTAAGCATTTGTGTACACACAGAAAAAAAACTCTGGATAACCTATTTTCTTACAAAAAGGATGAGAATTTGAGTAGGTACACAAATTATTAAAGAATATACATAATTTGTTACAGAAAAGGTAATAAAAAATGTACGTAAAGAAATCTTTACTCGAGATCACCCAATCTAAAAAGAGCTCAACTTATGGTAAGCATTTGTGTACACACAGAAAGGGCTACAAGATAACCTATTTTCTTACAAAAATTATGAGAGTTTGAGTAGATACATAAATCATTACAGAATATACACAATTTGTTACAGAAAAGGTAAGGAAAAGTGTATGTACACAATTTCTTATCCTATTTTTAAGTCTACCGGTTAACCGGTTTAGCTTTTACCCTTTTTTATTTCAGTATATACAGAAATGCTTACTGATTTTTGTAAGAATTTATGTACCTACAAAATCCTTACGAGTCGATACAAAAATTCTTACCATTTTTGTAAGCATTTATGTATCACCTCATTTTAGCCTCATTTTAACGTGCCTTATGTTAGAATTTCCCGAAGCGCTGGGAATCTTGAATTTCCATAACTTCATAAAAATCTTAAGTGCAATGATGTTCGATTTGAGTATTTTGGATTAGGGTTTGAGATTTGTGGATTAAGGTTTTGAAATTGATGATATTAAAATTAGGGTTTTGAATTTTGGAAAATTTGAAATTAGAGTTCTAGTATTTTTAATTAAAAAACATTATAAAACAAATATGAATGGTTTAGAAAATTAAAATTCTAATTTTGTTTTAAAATAATTTTAATTATATGTTTGATCCTTGAGATTTTTAATAATAATTTAAGAATGGCTTAACTAACTATAAAATAAGTGCTCAAACCATGTTTCTTTTTTGCAATAGGTGCCTAAAGTTTCATTTTTGGCTGAATACGTACTTTAGGCACCTATTTCATCTAAAAAGTACTTTAGGCATCTATTTCAACCAAAAATAAAACTTTTGGCGCATATTTCATCCAAAAAATACTTTAGGCGCCTATTTCAGCCAAAAAGTACTTTAGGTACCTATTTCAGCCAAAAATAAAACTTTAGGCACCTATTTCAACCAAAAATTACTTTAGGCGCCTATTGTAAAAAAGAGACATAGTTTGAGAACTTATTTTGTAGTTAAGCCTTTAAGAATCATTAAAAATTTAATGGTGTGCAACAATGTGTTGCGTTACTTTTCAGCGGTGTACATTGCCCGTTGTAGACTCACCTTTTAATATATATTATATAATTTAAAACATCAAAATTTCGTCTTCAAGTTTCATCATACATATTTATTTCAGTTTTTAATCTGACCCTGTGGGAATATCAAAACTGGTATCTCTAGAATGTTTGGATATATCATATACAGGTATAAGAAAGCTACCAACTGAGTTGAGTGCTTTAGAAAAACTGAAATGTCTGAAATTGGAGTACTTACTTGATGGCATCAAAATACCAAGAGGGTTGATATCTGGTTTCTCGAAGCTGCAAATGTTGAAGATGGTTGGTTCTTTTCTCTTCGACAAATCGTATGTTGAAGATAACAATGAATGCTTAGTAGAAGAAATGCTGAGCTTGAACCGCTTGAATGAGTTGAGTGTGTCGGTAACAAGTGCTTCGGCTCTTGAAAGATTTATGACTGCTGAAATGTTGCATACCTGCATCGAACAGATTGGTCTTCACTCATTTAAGGATTCAAAGCAATTGAATATTTTATCTCTATTGAATTTCAAGTGTCTAAATTACATACAACTTAGTAAATGTGAGAGTTTGGAAGAAGTGAAGACGGAGTGGGACATAACTGGGACAAGAGGACCTACCGAGATTCAAATCCCTGTGATTGAACCTCAGCCGTGCTTTCAAAGCCTTGTCAAGGTATACATATCAGGATGTTCAAGATTGAGGGAGATAACTTGGCTGATTCTAGCTCCAAATCTGAGGCATTTTATTGTAATAGATTGCCATAAAATGGAAGAAATAATCGATGAGTAAAACTGAAGCAGGTTGCAGACATGGTAGGGAGTTTAAGCCCGTTTGCAAATCTCAAGTCTCTTTATTTACAGTATCTACCAGAATTGAAGAGCATCTACAGAAATGCACTGCCATTCCCATGTATGAAGGACATTCATGTCTATGCATGCGCAAAGCTGAGGACTATGATGCACGGGTACGGCACTTGTAGGCCGTCCCATGTACCCTATACATCCCCGGGACGGATAATGGTTAGGTACGGCTGGGGTACGTATCGGGGACGTCCCACATTTACGGGATACGATTGAAAACTACTTGGGTACGTTGGGAGATCGAAGGGGATGTTTTGGGGACGGAGATGAGAGTCCACGCGCGTACCCGACCTACAAAAGTTGAAGAAGAAACGCTGAAGAAGAAGAAAAGTTGCAGAAATTGAAGGAGATGAAGAATTGCAGAAGTTGAAGCTTGAAGAAGAAGAAGTTGACTTTTGTGGGGCCCAAAAATGTTTTAATGACCTGTTACCACTTTTTTCTTGTTTTAATTAATTAGCTATTTATTAAAGGGTAAACTAAACCAGTGACCACCGAACTAATTGGGTGTACCTATTTTGACCACTGAACTATCGAACTCGTCAATCAGACCATCAAACTTCTTAAATTGACCTATTCTGACCACCGCCGTTAAAAAATTAATTAATAGGTGATGGAAGGTGATGTGGCAGTTAACGAATATTATAAAATTACACATTTAATCCCTGTTATTTACACATTCTTTCAATTTAGTCCTAATTTTAATTAATAAAATAAATAAATTAAATTAATTGGTGGTGACACGTGTCAACACGTTATTTGAGGACTTTAATTATTTATATATTTGATTTTATTAATTTATCTAATCCTCTAATCAGGTAGTGACACGTGTCACCACCAGTTTAGAGGAAAATGAAAATCAAGCAAACTTGCACTTAGTGGGAGTCAAACCCGAGTGATGCAAGGGTAAAGGCAATGGCTTAGCCACTGCACCAAGCACATCTTTGTGCTTCAAGACACTATATTTAATATATATGTCTTATTGTTTTCTATATTTATTCTTTTAATTTAACATATATAATCATTGAATTAATTTCACATATATAACCCTAAACACTAATTTCACATCGAATTAATTTCACATATATAACCTTAAACCCCAAACCCTAAACACTAATTTCACATATATAACTCTAAACCATAAACACTAATTTCACATATATAATCATCAAATTAATTTCACACATATAATCCAAAATCCTAAACACTAAATGCTAAAACCCCAAACATTTAGGGTCTAGTGTTTGGGGTTTGGGGTTTAGCATTTAGGGTTAATGTTTAGCATTTAGGGTTTAGGATTATATACGTGAAATTAATTTGATGATTATATATGTGAAATTAGTGTTTAGGGTTTGGGGTTTGGGTTTAGGGTTATATATGTGAAATTAATTTGATGATTATATATGTGAAATTAGGGTTTAGGGTTTAGGGTTATATATGTAAAATTAATTTGATGATTATATATGTGAAATTAGTGTTTAGGGTTTGGGGCTTAGGATTTTGGGTTATATATGTGAAATTAATTTGATGATTATATATGTGAAATTAGTGTTTAGGATTTGGGGTTTAGGGTTATATATGTAAAATTAATTTGATGTGAAATTAGTGTTTAGGGTTTGGGGTTATATATGTGAAATTAATTTGATGTGAAATTAGTGTTTAGGGTTTGGGGTTTAGGGTTATATATGTGAAATTAATTCGATAATTATATATGTTAAATTAAAAGAATAAATATAGAAAAAAATAAGACATATATATTAAATATAGTGTCTTGAAGCACAAAGACGTGCTTGGTGCAGTGGCTAAGCCATTGCCTTTACCCCTGCATTTTATTGTTTTATTATTATTATTATTCTTGTCGTACTCAAATAAATTTACTTAAAAAATAGGAAATAAAATCTCTATCTTCTTTGTGAGCAGGGTTTTAAAAACTATTAAACTAATTCGACTTTAAAAAGCTCAAGGATAATTAAACTAACCTAAACTTCAAAATTTTGAATTATACCCAACTAAACTCAAAATCAATTGAATCAAACTCAGTTAAAATTCAAACCTAATTAAAGCTCGAGTATACACATGAAAGATTGAATGTACAAGTAAAAAGCTACTAAATTGAACACTCAACCTAAAAATTATAAACTTAATTACGTGTGCCAAATGACCCACGTACACTTGATTTCAGCCAAAAGGCCAAAACTAGATTGCTTTCTTATTTTAGCGGCTAAGCGCCTATTTATATGTTGCTTTCTCTTCTTGCTTTATGTATCTTAAGGATGTGGGATATTGGGTGTGTATTGTATTTGTAACATGTTTTAACGATTCTTCACTCAAGCTTTAAATAGGGATGGGTAAATATCTATTTCAGCAATGTCATCTTTTAATTTTATTATTTTAGTCCTTGATTTTCTCTTAATTTAGAATGTAAAGTTAAATTTTCATTCAATTTAGTCATTTAATTTTAGTAATCTTCTAATTTAAGTGTTAGAAAGTAATTTAAAAATCATTAGAAATAAATTTAAATAATTATAATTATTGTTTAATACAATTATAATTTTAGTCTTTATTGTATTATGAATTTTAATAATTTTTATTATATATATATATATATTAAATTTTATTTTATATTTGTTGTACCCTTGTCGTACCCATACCGTGTAATTTTGGAAAGGCATAAAGTCAAAAGTAGCCCCCAACGTTTGACCTTTTGGTCACTTTAGCCTCTATTCTTTTTTTTGTCTGAACAAACATCTAACGTTTCATTTTTGTTCAAATTTCACCCTCGTTGGAAGGAAACCGTTAGTCAACTAACGATCAACGCCTGAGGCTGACGCGGCATATCTGCATAGCATGGGGCGTTGACGTGGCACTTTGCTGACGTGGTATTTTGCTGACATGGCATTCAGATTTTTAAAAAAAAAAATAATTATTTTTATATTAATTTTTAACCAATCAGACGCTACCACGTGGCACCATCATATGATGCCACGTGGCCGATTAGTTCTAAGGCATAAGAAAGAAGCAAAATTTAATAGGTGTGCATAAGGGGACTTGAACCGGGCCATAAGTTGAATAACTCAATACACAACCACCAAGCCAACCTACTACATTATCATTTTTCCACCACTTATTTTATTTATTCATTACTTTATTTGTTTGAAAGTGAAGAAATACGCAATAAATTATGGGTTTTATTTTGATACATAGCCCTTGTAAAATATTTTTACACAACCCTTCTATAAAATCTAAAATCTAAAACCCTAACACCCTAAATTCTAAACCCTAAACTCTAACCCTTAAACCTTAAACTCTAACCCTAAACATTAAATTCTAAACCCTACAACCTAAACCCCTAAACTTTAAACCCTAAACTAAACCCCTAAATTTGAAAAGCACGTGTAAACTTTAATTTACACGGACTATGTATCAAACTTTTTCTCTTAAATTATTCACTAATATATCCTAAAACCTAAAAACCCTAAACCTTAAACCCTAAAAAACTAAATCCTAAACCCTAAAACTCAAAACACTAAAAACCTAAATACTTAAACTTGAAACCCTAAACCCTAAACCAAAACCTTAAATATGTAAAACCCTAAACCCTAAACTTAAAGCTGTAAACTCTAAACCCTAAAACTCAAAACAATAAAAATATACATCCATAAACCCTAAACCCTAAAATTGAAACCTTAAATATATAAAAACCTAAAAGTATAAACCCTAAACTCCTAAAACATAAAACTTAAACATTAAACCCTAAAACTCCAAAACGTTAAAAACCTAAATACACAAACCCTAAAGCCTAAAGCCTAAAATTAAAACCTTAAACATATAAAACCCTAAACCATAAAACCAAAACCTTAAACATGTAAAACCCTTAAACATAAACATTAAACCTAAAACTTAAAACCTTAAATCTTAATGTTTTATGTGTTTAGGGTTTTGGTTTTAGGAATTTGGGTTTAAGGCTTAAGGTTTAGGATTTTTATTTTTAGGGTTTTAGGATTTATGATTTAATGTTTAGGGTTTAGGGTTTAAGATTTTAGGTTTAGGGTTTAAGTGTTTTGATTTTTAGGGTTTTAAGGTTTAAGGTTTTGATTTTTAGGATTTGAGGTTTTAGGTTTTAGTGTTTAGATTTTTTGGGTTTAGGGTTTTAGGTTTATAGTTTTACATGTGTAAGGTTTTGGTTTTAGGGTTTAGGGTTTTGAGTTTATGGATTTAGGTTTTAGGATTTTATGTTTAGGTTTTAGTTTTTTAGGGTTTAAGGTTTAGGGTTGATTTTATGTTATATTAGTGAATAATTTAATGAGTATTTCTTCACTTTCAAACAAATAAAGTAATGAATAAATCAAATAAGTGATGAAAAAATAACCATATAGTAAATTGGCTTGGTGGTTTTGTGTTGAGTTATTCAACTTCATGGCCCAAGTTCAAGTCCCCCATGCACACCTGTTGAGTTTTTTTAAAAAAATCACGATGCTATGTCAGCAAAGTACCACGTCAGTGCCCCATGCCATGCAAACATGCTACGTCAGCCTCAGGCGTTGACCGTTAGTTGACTAACGGTTTACTTCCAACGAGGGTGAAATTTGAACAAAAATGAAACGTTAGGTATTAGTTCGGGCCAAAAAAATAGAGGCTAAAGTGACCAAAAGGTCAAACGTTGGAGGCTACTTTTAACTTTATGCCTTTTGGAAATTGTTGTTTTTTGTCCCCGTATCCGTATCTGTGCAACTTAGGCTGAGGAGACTTCCACTCAACTCCAACCATGCTAAGAGAAACGAAATCAGAATTCATGGAAAGGAAAAGTGGTGCAAATAGCTGCATTGAGAGGGTGAATCCACTCGAAATGCTTTTCTTCCCTGTTCCATTGCAGAAATAATCTTCTTTCACATTTTCCATTGTTCTTCAATTCACTACATGACAGCTTTCAGAAAGTAACTTTTTTATGGTTTTCTTTTGTTCATGAAAAACGTATAGATTTGAAGCAAGGCAATCTTAGTGCTGCTGTCCTCTGATATGGCGGATATGACTGTCTGAAGACAAAGAATCCTCAGAAAGAACAATCTCACACTATTCTAAGTTATCAGATCGAGAAACACTTTAGGCACTTGTTGCAATAATAATTGTCTTTGTTGTTTCTGTTCTTATATTGTCATACCCGTTTTGAGCCTGGGTGACCCAACCCGACCCGAATCTTAATCGACCCGACCCGGAAACCAAAGAAAACCCTGAAACAAAATACCATAACCCAAATAACCCTACGCCGCCAATGTTCCCTGCCGTCGCCGCCTATCTTCCGGCCGCCACTTGCTGTCGCCGACAATTACAACCCAAAACCCTAAATTCAGTCCCTAAAATTCCTAAATTTACCATTCTAAAATTAATTAAACTCCTACTCAACAACCCTAAACCAATCTCTGCCACCACCATACCCTCACCCATGCTTCTGCCACTACTATACCAATTGACCATACCCCTATCTCAGACCTATACCCACAAAATCCGGTCCCCCAAATCTGCAATCAACATAAGAAATTACATATTTATTTTGTTTGTAAAATTTCGGTTATAAAAACCGAATTAAAAAGCAAATGAATCGGGGGCAGATATTCGGAAAAAAGAGAGAAAGGGAGTTGAGTTAAAAAAAAATCAGAGAGCGAGAAAGTTTTTTTGGTAAAAAGGAGGATTTGAAAATTGTAAGAGCTTTTTTGAAGAACCAATAATTTTTTACAGGTAAAAGAGATCTATTGAACCTCGTTACAGTTTAAAATCAAAGTTTTTTTTTCTTCTTTTTGTTTTTTCATTTGAATCAAAGTTAAAAAAAAGAGGGAAAAGTTTTAAATCATACAAGTCATTTGGTGCCACTGTGAGTCTGCCGCGAGGCTTGAATTCCTGTGAACGGTGCGAAACCCAGGGAGAGTGAATGGTGAGAACGGCGGCCTGATCTGGTTGAGAGGAAAGAAGATGAAATAAGTTTGTAGGGTTTTATTATTCTGTTTCGAAAATAAAATAATACCCTTATTATGTTTAAAACCTAGCTATCCAAAACGACGTAGTTTTGGGACCCTTGACCCCATACGGTGACCCGGTAACCCAGGGAGGATCCGCGTTTTTACTAAATGGTCTAATTTTGCCCTTGATCCCCAAACTCTTTTATCGCTTTCACTTCAGGTCACGGGATAATTATGTTTTTGATCCTTCAGTTTTCATGCATGTATAATATCGTCATTGTTTTGGCTTTTGATTTATGTTTCATTTCAATATGGTCACCTGTTTATTTAATTTTCAGCCCTTTATTTGTGTCATTTATAGTTATGCCCATACATGTTGCATTTGTTTCATTTCAGTCCTTGTTGTCTTTTTTATGCCATGTAAATTATTAATTTGTGCATTTTAGCCCTTAACATCTAGTTTCATGATATATTTTATATTGTTCCATGCATTCATATTAGCATTATTATTATTATTATTGTTATTATTATTATTATATTTTAAGTTAGATTAATATTTATGCATGTTCTAGAGTAGTGTTTTTTTGTTATGTTAGAATACATTTTTATGTGTTAGATTAATGTTTATGTATGTTGGATTAGTAGGTTATTATGTTGATATTTTATTTATACTTTTATCGCATTGTATTTATTTATGTTTGCCATGTTTTAAGTTGCATTTCGAATATATTAATTGTCAATGCGGTGCCCTTTTATCCGAGCGTAAACGGGGCCAGTATCAGACGTAGTGATAGTGGTTGGGCTTTTACTCTCGGATAACGGGGCCTTTAAAATCTACTCGCACTTATAACCAAATTTTAATTTAATCGCCACTTTAATCCGGAAAGTTTAATGTTAATAAAGCGGTAATTATTAAAGTACCGATTTTGGGTGGTATAGGGGTGCTAATCCTTCCCCATCCGTAACCGAATCTCGAACCCATCAATTTTAAATCTCTGGTTTTTACGGTGTCCGGCCTACCTAAGTGGCCGGTTGCGACTCCATTTTTAAATAAAACACGGGTTTTATAAAGTTCCCCATGGAAGACATTATTTTCAAAATAAAGTAAAACAAAAAAACCACCTTCTTTTTTAGCGAGAGGGACATCGCTACAGATGGTGACTTCGCTGAGGACACGCATTTTTTTTTCAAAAAAAAATGAGAGTCAAGCTTTTTTAAATAACTACCGCTTTACTAATATTAGAAGTTCCGGATTAAAGTGTCTATTAAATTAACATTCGGTTATAATTGCGCGTTTATTTTAACGCATTTAAAATTTGGCATATAAACCCGTCCTTTTAAGTGGGGGGAAAAAGCTAATGATTTCGTAAGGATATCGTTCCTCCGTGTAGGCCTAGCAAGTACCTTCGGGGCTCGAGTACCTTATGTTTTCGTAAGGATATCGTTCCTTCGTGCAAGCATAAGCGAATGGGTCCTCCTGAATTGAACCCGGTTGAAAGGAGCCTATAATGAGTGATGACCGGGGGCCTTTCTACTCTTAGTAGAGGATATCAAGGACAATTCGGGTACCTCTTAGCACCAAAACTGTATATAGTAAGCCGTAGGAGCCAACCTTTTAGAGCTATGTCGGTACTCTTCCCGTTAGTGATCACCCTATTTAGGCTCTGGTGCCTTATTTCTTGTTCATGAACAGTTTTAATTGCTTTATTTTGTTTACCATTTGTTTTATTTAATAATTTTATTTGGTACTAACTCGTTTCATTTTATTCACATCGCATTGAATTCATCTGCATCATCGCAATCTTGATTTTGCATTGCATCGATTTAGGACACATTTTGCATGCATATACATTCATTTTCAAAATAAAAAAACTGACTCTAGGGGTGCCCTATGACAGTGATACTGGATAAAGTAGAAGATCAGTCAGCTCAGCATCCACACGGAACCCGGTACAAAACAAAGATGGCGAATGATGAAAGATTGAAAAAAATTGAGCAAGATCAGAAAGAATTGCAAGCAAACATAGCCAAGCAGGTTAAGGAACAGTTGGCGAGAGTCCAACAGGATATGAGGGAATAACTTGCAAAGTCACAACAAGACATGCTGGGCCAAATGGCACAAATGCTGGGATTAAAGCTTCCCGAGCTTGGAAAGGCCTCTGTTGTAAATCCCACTGCAAATCCTAAACCCAATGTTGAGGATGAGGATCTTATGTATCCTCCAGGATTCACGCCCGTTCAAACTAGGATACAACCGGAAACTCCACCTCAGGTGATCATTTATTGGGGAAAGTCTAATCTACATCAGGCCGATACTTCGATCCCTATAAATCAGCCATCTGCATTAGAAGTTAAGCCCAGGGGCAATCAAGCAGAAAATTTTATCTTAGAAATGGATCATTTGTTTGAGACCGATAGGCCGAAGGTAGAAGCTTCAAAGGAAATCGAAGATCGATGTAAGAGACTCGAAGAGAAGCTAGAGGCTATGGGAGTAGAGGATACCTTCAGTGGATTTGATACCAGTGAACTCAGTCTTGCCCAGATTTCGTTTTACCTCATAAATTCAAGGTCCCAGAGTTCGAGAAGTATGATGGGACAAGCTGTCCCCGCGCTCATCTTACTATGTTCTGTCGGAGGATGATAGGATACGGCCGAGACGACAAGCTATTAACTCACTGCTTTCAGGACAGTCTATCGAGATTTGTCGCCCGATGGTATAATTAATTGAGACAACATCATATCAAATCCTGGAGAGACTTGGCCAAAGCTTTTCTGGAGCAGTACCGACATGTCAATGATATGATGCCAGACCGGTGGACGTTGCAACAGATGAAACAAAAGCATAATAAAAGCTTCAGGTAGTACGCTCAGCGCTGGAGGGATATAGCAGCTCAAGTCCAACCCCCACTCACTGAGAGGGAGACGGTGGTCACATTTGTACAAACTTTGGAGGGTCCGATCTTGGGTCGCTTTATAGGCAACGTGACTACCAATTTTTTCGACCTCATGTTATCCAGTGAGCTCATCGAGAATGCTTTCAAGATTGGCAAAATTGACGATGGGGGTAGTTCGTCCCATAAAAAGCCTTACCATGGAAGAAAAGACTAGGAAATGAACTCTTCGGGAGTTTACAATGCCAATTATTCTAAGCCCATCACAGTTGCACAACCTAAGGCCGTACCAAGTGCTCACGTTGCTTCAAGCCAATGTTCTGGTCAGAGGAAGAACACTGAGAAGATAGAGTTCACTCCCCTGTCGATGTCGTCTGGAGATCTATACAAGGATCTGCTAAAAGCCCATATAGTGGTACCTTTCCACCAGGCTCCGACGCAACCCCCATTCCCTAAGTGGTATGATCCTAATGCGAGTTGCGAATATCACGCTGGACAAGTGGGTCACACGATTGAAAATTGTTAGGGCTTCAAGAGGCTGATAGAAAGGTACCTCAAGCTCGGTATTATAAGTATTGAAAACCCTGCAAGTTCAGCCACAAGTGGGAATCCCTTACCACAGCATGAAGACCCCAAGTGAGAATTTTTGAAACTCAGTATTAGGGCATGCCCCGTTATTAAGGATCTTATTTTGAAATGCTGGATATTAAGCTATTCCGACCCTTGTAGGTCTGCTTGTAGTTTTTCTCTCTTTCAAGATAACACTTTTTTGGATTAATTTCACTGCCTCAAGCCTGAGGATAGTGAAAATCTTTTGTAAGGGCAAAAAACTACAAGTTTTAATGAAATGAACCTTTTTGATTCAACTATGTTGACTCTGATTTGAAGACTGTTGTGATCGCACTTATGGACAAATGAAATCAGAAATTATGAAAATAACAAATGTTTGGATGGTATTATGATCTAATTTGAGGACATTACATTTGCCACAAAGGGACAAAATAAAAAGCCATTATGTACTCTGAGGGATCAAGTTTGATGTGTAAACCTTTTTGGGGCATCCAAACAGGAAAATGAGTCCAAAGAAGATGTTCAAAGTCGAAAGAGGTTGGGGCACCGCCACACAAAGGACCAAGATCCTGACATGACCAGTCGAGAGTTAGGGGCATCCCTTTGAAGACCCCAAAAAAATCAAATCATGTCGCATTCATGCATTTAGTTGCATTCATCTTGCATTGAATCATTCTTGCATACATCATACATTTAGATTAGGTGCATACATTTAAGTTGCCATACATTTAGGATAGACACGTGCATTTAGGCATAAAATTAGATGCATTCATGCATTCTCGCTTGTACATAACAGGTCTACGAAAGAGATCGAAGAGCATCAGCCATAGGGGCAACAACACGACGGCCAACCTTAAAGAATGTCAAACACAAAGAGGATGATGAAACATCAATAAAAGGTAACAATGACAAATTTTGCGAACACTTACTGATTAATGTTTTTTTTCCATTTTCAGGTCATACCTCTCCACCAGTAGAGCCGCAGAAGTAGCCTTTTTCAGATCTTGCCTTCGTCATTGTTGATAGGCCAACATTTCCAGATTTTGCTTTACCGCTGATGGTGCAGCAGTATAGACATCCTGAAGATCTCGTTTCTCTGTTAATGGTGCAACAGATTCGAACCTTTCCCCAAGCAGATCAAATTTCAATTCAGGTCTTGTTTCTCCGTTGATGGTGCATCCATACCTTATTTTTTCTCGAGTTTTATTTCTTTGTATAGTTCAAGAAAAAAGAAAAAAGAAAAAAAGCAAAAATCGAAAAAAGCAAAAAAGAAGAAAATCAAAAATTGAAAAAAATCAAAAGAAAATCTATCAACTTTCACCGCCCGATCTAGACTCCCCACTGATGGAGTGGCTAGGTACAAGCTATCGTCGTCCTTAGATCCTTCTCTCCGCTGATAGTGTAGCTGGTTCCAGGTCGTCATCACCCGATCTAGTCTCTCCGCTAATGGAGTGGCTAGGTACAAGCTATCGTTTTCCTTAGATCCTGCTCTCCGCTGATGGTGTAGCCGGTTTCAGGTCGTCATCACTCGATCCAGTCTCTTTGCTAATGGAGTGGCTAGGTACAAGCTATTGTCGTCATTAGATCCTGCTCTCCGCTGATGGTGTAGCCGGTTCTAGGTCGTCATCACCCAATCTAATCTCTCCGCTGATAGAGTGGCTAGGTACAAGCTATCGTAGTCCTTAGATCCTGCTCTCCGCTGATGGTTTAGTAGGTCATCATTAACCGATCTAGTACTTAACTGATGGAGTGGCTAGGTCCAAGCTGTCGTCGTCCTCAGATCTTGCTCTCCGCTGATGGTGTAGCCGATTCCAGGTCATCATTATCCAATCCTCCGCTGATGGAGTGGCTGGGTCCAAGCTCCCGTCGTCCTCAGATCCTGCTCTCCGCTGATGGTGTAGCCGGTTCCAGGTTGTCATTATCCAATCCAGTCCTCCGCTGATGGAGTGGCTAGGTCCAAGCTGCTGTCGTCCTCTAATCCTACTCTCCTTTGATGGTGTAGCCGGTTCCAGGTCGTCATCATCCAATCCAGTCCTCCGCTGATGGAGTGGCTAGGTTCAAGCTGTTGTTGTCCTCTAATTCTGCTCTTCGCTAATGGTGTAGCCGGTTCTAGGTCGTCATCATCCGATCCAGTCCTCCGCTGATAGAGTGCCTAGGTCCAAGCTGTTGTCGTCCTCAGATCTTTCTCTCCGCTGATGGTGTAGCCGGTTTCAGGTCATCGTTATCCGATCCAGTCCTCCGCTGATGGAGTGGCTAGGTCCAAGCTATTGTCGTTCTCTAATCTTGCTCAACGCTGATGGTGTAGCCGATTCCTGGTCGTAATTATCCGATCCAGTCCCTTCGTTGATGGAGTGGCTAGGTCTCAGTTGCTGCTATCCTACTTCTTCGCTGATGGTGTTGTAGGGTTCCAGTTAATGTTTTGCTTCTCCGTTGATGGTGAGTAGGGTCCAAAATGTTATCATTCGATCTTACCCCTTCATTGATGGCGAGGTTAGATCCAACTTTACTGATTTTCAAGTTCTCTTTATTAATGTTGTAGCTAAAAAAATAAAAAAAAAATCAAAATCAAAGAAAAAAAAGAAGAAAAAATCAGAAAAAATCAGAGAAAAAAAATCAAAAGAAGTCAAAAAAGTAAAAATGAAGAAAAAGAAAAAGAAAAAATGAAAAAAAATGAATGAAAATTTATCAGCTTTCATCGCCCAATCTAGTCTCTCCGCTGATGAAGTGCCTAGGTACAAGCTATCGTCGTCCTCTGATCCTGCTCTCCGCTGATGGTGTAGCCGGTTCCAGGTCGTCATTATCTGATCTAGTCCTCCGCTGATGGAGTGGCTAGGTCCTTCATTGATGGCGAGGTTAGATCCAACTTTACTGATTTTCAAGTTCTCTTTATTAATGTTGTAGCTAAAAAATAAAAAAAAATCAAAATCAAAGAAAAAAAAGAAGAAAAAATCAGAAAAAATCAGAGAAAAAAAATCAAAAGAAGTCAAAAAAGTAAAAATGAAGAAAAAGAAAAAGAAAAAATGAAAAAAAATGAATGAAAATTTATCAGCTTTCATCGCCCAATCTAGTCTCTCCGCTGATGAAGTGCCTAGGTACAAGCTATCGTCGTCCTCTGATCCTGCTCTCCGCTGATGGTGTAACCGGTTCCAGGTCGCCATTATCCGATCCAGTCCCTCCGCTGATGGGGTGGTTGAATCCATGTTACCAATGTTCTCCGATCTTACTTTTCCGTTGATGGAGTAATGGGGTCCAACATCTATCTTTCGACCCGGTCTCTTCGTCGATGTTGTAGCCATGTCATTTTTACTCTCGTATTACCATGATGAAAAAATAAGAAAGAAAAGAAAAATATGAAAAAAAACAAAAAAGTAAAACAAAAAAAAAACAAAAAAGAGAAAAGAAGGAAAAAGTTGTCAGTTTTCTGATCTTGCCTCTTCGTCAGAGTTGTAGTTAGATCAGATATCAGAACCATCTTCCACTGATTCTGCCTCTTCGTCGGTGTGGTAGCTGGATCAAATTTTGTAGACCCTGTTTCTTCGTCGGTGTTGCAGCTGGGTCGAATCTTCTCTAGGTATTATCGTCATCAATAATGTAGCAAGCTGCGCTCGTTTTGCTTCCCTAACAGACAACCCCCTATTTTGAAGATTTTACTTCCCAAGAGTGACAAGGTAGATAAACCAAGACAAGAAAGAAGACATGCATCAAAGAGAAAGAAGATCTACAGAAAAATGAAGACGTACGTCAAAAGGAGAAGCCTAGCCGGACCAGACCAAAACGGGTCATTCTTAGTCTTTGCTCTATTGCTGTTACACAACAATGAGCAAAGAGGGGCAACTGTCATAACCCGTTTTGAGCCTGGGTGACCCAACCTGACCCGGATTCAAACCCGAATATTAACCGACCCGACCCGGAAACCAAATAAAACCCTAAAACAAAATACCCTAACCCAAATAACCCTACGCCACCAACGTTCCATACCGTTGCCGCCTACCTTCAGGCCGCCACTTGCTGCCGCCAGCAATTACAACCCAAAAACCTAAATTTACCATCCTAAAATTAATTAAACTCCTACTCAACAACCTTAAACCAATCTCTGCCACCACCATACCCTCACCCATGCTTCTGCCACCACCATACCAATTGACCATACCTCTATCTCAGACCCATACCCACAAAATCCGGTCCCTCAGATCTGCAATCAACAGAAGAAATTACTTATTTATTTTGTTTGTAAAATTTTGGTTATAAAACCCGAATTAAAAAGCAAATGAAACGGGGGCGAATATTCGGAAAAAAGAGAGAAATAGGGGTGAGTTAAAAAAATCAGAGAGCGAGAGAGTTTTTTTTGGTAAAAAGGGGATTTGAACATTGTAAGAGTTTTTTTGAAGAATCAATAATTTTTTTAAAGGTAAAAGAGATATGTTGAACCTCGTTACAGTTTAAAATCAAAGTTTTTTTTCTTCTTTTTGTTTTTTCATTTGAATCAAAGTTAAAAAAAAAAGAGGGAAAAGTTTCGAATCATACCAGTCCTTTGGTGCCACCGTGAGTCTGCCGCGAGGCTTGAATGCCGGTGAACGGTGCGAAACTCAGGGAGAGTGGATGGTGAGAACGGTGGCCTGATCTGGTTGAGAGGAAAGAAGATGAAATAAGTTTTTAGGGTTTTATTATTCTGTTTCGAAAATAAAATAATACCCTTATTATGTTTAAAACCCAGCTATCCAAAACGACATAGTTTTGGGACCCTTGACCCGTACGGTGACTCGGTAACCCGGGGAAGATCCGCGTTTTTACTAAATGGTTTAATTTCACCCTTGGTCCCCAAACTCTTTTCTCGCTTTCACTTCTGGTCACGAGATAATTATGTTTTTGATCCTTCAGTTTTCATGCGTGTCTAATATCGTCATTGTTTTGGCTTTTAATTTCTGTTTCATTTCAATTTGGTCACCTATTTATTTAATTTTCAGCCCCTTATTTGTTGTCATTTATAGTTATGCCCATGCATGTTGCATTTGTTTCATTTCAGTCCTTGTTGTCTTTGTTTATGCCATGTAAATTATTAATTTGTGCATTTTAGCCCTTAACATCTAGTTTCATGATATATTTTATATTGTTTCATGCATTCATATTAGCATTATTATTGTTATTATTATTATTATTATTATATTTTAAGTTAGATTAATATTTATGCATGTTCTAGAGTAGTGTTTTTTTGTTATGTTAGAATGCATTTTTATGTGTTAGATTAATGTTTATGTATGTTGGATTAGTAGGTTATTATGTTGATATATTATTTATATTTTTACCGCATTGTATTTATTTATGTTTGCCATGTTTTAAGTTGCATTTCGAATATATTAATTGTCAATGCGGTGCCCTTTTATCTGAGCCTAAACAGGGCCAGTATCAGGTGTAGTGATAGCGGTTGGGCGTTTACTCTCGGATAACGATGCATTTAAAATCTACTCGCACTTATAACCAAATTTTAATTTAATCATCACTTTAATCCGGAAAGTTTAATGTTAATAAAGCGGTAATTATTAAAGTACCAATTTTGGGCGGTGTGAGGGTGCTAATCATTCCCCATCTGTAACCGACTCCCGAACCCATCAATTTTAAATTTCTGGTTTTTACGGTGTCTGGCCTACCTAAGTGGTCGGTGGCGACTCCATTTTTAAATAAAACACGGGTTTTATAAACCCCCACGGAAGACATTATTTTCAAAATAAAGTAAAAAAAAAACTATTTTTTTTAGCGAGAGGAACATCGCTACATATATACTTTCTCAATTGGCACATAATGCAGAACAATCTGCGGATGATATTGTCAGAACTAATTTAGCAGCCTCTATGTACCTTCCTTCACAGCTTGCTGTGTCCACTTGATAGTTGATTTGGTCAATACTTTTCGTAAGAAGCTGATCATCTGAGGCAAAAGACCAATTTCAGGGATTACAGCATGTTCCATGGTTGCTCCTGAGTTCTCAAGGAAAACTCTTTTACTAAGTAGATTTAGTGTATGGTGGAATTGTGAATGTTCATCTCGACTGGTGAGAGAAGAAGAAATCATCTTTGGGGATAAAAGCTCCCTATTCAACACTGGATTACAGCAAACAACAAAGGGTTTTGAGCAAATTATTCATACATTTATAGAAAGAAACCTTGTGGTTATCTAAACAAAATTCTCAACTTATAGGGAGAAGAAAGTATCAATTGAGAGCTTTAACCACTTACTCTAGAGATTGTTGACAATGTAATAATGAGTTTTAATCAAATTAGTTCAATTTTTATATATAAATCATGATTTAATAGGATTATCGAATACCAAAATTGAAAAATAATTTAGATGAAATTTTTAATACAATAATAATGCATTTTTGTGATCATGTTTGAGATATTGATATTTTAGTATATATTATATATAAAACACCGCGGTTTCATGTTCAAATCTTATCATGTATCTCAGTTTTTAATTTGTTTCTACATGTAATATTTTTTTAAACAATAGCATCTGAATTTTATTAATCATCATAAAAGATAATATAATACAATGTACCAAAGAAAGAAAAAGTGACAAGTCCACTAAAATCTATTACAATTGTACAAAGAAAAGCAGACACTTCTATCGCGATTAGCATGTCAAAATCCATAAACTTTCATGAATTTTCTTTTCTCTATCCAAATGAGACGTTTTAGGGGATCAAAAATGAGTGGTGAGCGAATCAAACTATTAGGCAGATTGCTCCGCTACTCAGGTCTAATTACATCGGCAATCAACTATCAATAGAGTGGGGATCTATCTTTCTAAGACCACCGACATAACTATAATCAGAGATTAGCGTCGTGAAATTTCTGTACGAGCACCAATCAACCACTAAGGTATGCTGAAATCATGTCACAATGACAGATAAAACGAACCACAAAAAAGCAAAGAAAAACGTATCACAAGGACAGAGGAAACGTGTGTCACAAAGGCAAAAATTCTTATTAAATATGAAAAAACAAAAAAATAATAGATCCGGTTATCGACAATCAATATTAAATATGATTGTCGACCACCAACCAAAAGAAAAAAAACAAAGTTACAGGCGACTATATGTAATATTTAATTCTGATTATACTAATGATTCTGTATTTCTAATGTATTTGTAATTGTACTTATGTCTCTCTTTTTTAATTTAGGACTTCATTCGTAATAAAAAAAAATCAATCGATTGCACAACAATTACAATTTTATAATAGAAATTATTAATGACTGGATCATCTGTCAGAGTTGATCAGACATCGGTCGGCTTAAAAAGCGTCGACGATAACAATCGGCTAAAATTACTGTTCAAAATTTTAAGGGGAAAAAATCATCAAATAGAACAATGAACAAAAAAAATCCTTTTGCCTTTAATTAATAAAAACTGAGGGCAAGCCCCAGTTGGTCATAAATTACAGAAAGGAAAGTGGCTAATCAAAAGTCACAAGATATTGATTTCTACCAAACTGAATGAAACCTAAATAATCTCAAAGCTGCTCCAAAAATACATCCTCCCAAATTACCAAAAAAATAAAAGAAACTGTCAACAGCCTCCAATTCCATAAAAAAAAACTATGTTTTTCATTCCTTTTCTAATGGTGGGCCTAATTGTTACCTTTTTTTTCTTTACACCAGTAGTCTCAAAACTGTTAAAATCACCAAAATTTGCAGTACCAACTCATCTGCAGAGCTTGTTTTTGCCTTCAAAACAATTTGACTCTCCTAGCTTTGGAGCGATGGATCAGTTTTATTACATCCTTTTTAATTGACAAAAAAGCACAAACAACAGCAACTACCAACATTGGGCACATTTGGATAGATTTTGTGTGGAACATGCCATGAAATTGTCCCAGGATGTTTTCTCTAAGAAGGCCCCATATTATAAGCATTGTCCCAAACAGGCTCATTCTTCCCCGCCTCGACAGGCCTACAAAAGCTCCCACCACAGACAAGTAGCTTCCTGCAACAATCTGGTGTAATCCAAAAGTTGGGATATTAGTGCTTATCTAATTACAGATTAATCAAGCAATGCATACCGCATACAAGTCCTTAAACCGACCTCGAGGCGCTGGAGATCGGATATGGCGGTAGATTTCCTCGAACCGGCGGTGGTGTATAAGTTGAGCAATTTACCATAACTTGGGAGGGTGTGGTTTTTGATGATGATATAGGGAAAAGCCCCTGGATATAGAAGGAGCTTGACTAAATATGTAGTGAAGAGTTCACTGGCAATCAACTGAGAGGATGTTATCTCAATAGGTGTTCTGCAGATTCCAAATCTACATGGTACCCTGTGGAGTTATACCATAAATGTCAACAAATACTTTGATTTTTGCATATTTTGACATATTTTACCAGCTGCAATAAGAGTTTAAAAGGGTTTTCAGATTCTAAATGCCAGAGTTCCTAGCAATAATGTTTAAGCAAAAGAACCCCATTGTTGCACTAAACATTCCAGATGGCATGGAATTTTTTTTTAAAAGGAACCTTTTTTATGTATTTACATTCTGGGTGATTCTACAAACTACCAATGCATCATTGTAAAGGTGAAAACAAAAGAGTGGGGTTGAAATGTGAAAAAAATACCTGAAAAGAGGGATTTGGAAGATTATGAGGAGGAAATACAAGGCAGAAGCAATGGAGGAAATGGTGTTTGCCAATTTCTTTGAAGAAGCCATTGGAGAAGGAAACATTTAGAAGGGTACCCCAGGAAATGGGAAGGAAAATGAAATGAAAAGAAAAGAGAAGAAGAGAAATTGCAGAGAGGAAATAGGGGAGATGTTAAAATGGAAGGAAGCAGAAGAAAGTTATTGTGGTAGAACTTATAGTATATTTTTGAGGGGGTGAAAATCATGGGGTCATTTTGTTCACACGTTTTTACATTTCGATTTTGCTGTACTTTTGTCTTAATTTCAATTTCATTAATAAATGTGTAAATTTAGATATATCTAATCTATAACACCTAATCTCACAATTACAATAATGGATGTCAGCTGCATCATAAATTTTAACGTCAATGGCGGCTGGCTATCCATATTAGAGTTGGCTAATGCTAAAGAGATGGTGGCTACTGGCTAATGCTATCACGAATTAATTTCACACTGCTTAAAGTTCCAACTACATTAGGCTACTCCTTTAGTAATTCTGGTTGCCTTTTAGCAAAGGCTTGGTTATGATTGCGAGCTATTCAAGTTGAACATTAAAATACATGAAGTCAATTCACTCGATAACTACCATTCCTCAACCTCAAGCTCGTTGAAAAGATGCTAGAAAATGACAACCGACTGGTATTGTAGGTTATGCAGGATCTCATGAGAACCAACTTGTAAGAACAAAACTGAATGAGATCTGAATCTTCCCTGGCTTACTCTGGAGGAAAACCCTGTATTAGAACAGTTTCGATAATATGAAATTCCTCAACTGGTAAAGATGATGCAGTTGCAGTGCCATATTGCAATTTGCAAAGCAGCAGGATAAAACTTGTTGATACTCTATAGTGATTCTTAAAATCAAATACCATGAAAGAATCTATATAACTTCATAGATATAATCTATAAGGAGGGAGAAAAAACTTGTTTCTTTTTTATTCTTGTTCAAGTTACATCAGTCTTGCCAAGAGCTAAAATGCACATACAAAGAATGAAGCTACTTTAGTGGCTGCTGAATCGATATATTAGTACGAAACATCTGTATCCTGGAGAAGAGGGAGAAGACATCATAGATATACTTCTTTCAGGTTCAGCCTGTCAACTCCTCCATTAAGCCCTATTGATACAAGTAATGAGAAGTCAGTAAAGTTGTAGCAGTTGTTTCTCATGATACAAGTAAAGGTAACTAACTGGAAAACACCACCCACCCGTGCAATGTATTGCTCAGCATCAGTTCGTTTGAGAAAGTGCATTGAGTGACGAGCAAAATTGGCGGACTTATCGCTGAGAATTATTCCGCTGCCTAAAGCTTCAAGCACCCTTACTTTGATGTAGGGATCTTTTGGAGGCACCATATCCTGACGAACCAAGAACATTAGCCATTGCAATCTAGTTCACAGTGACATACTTTATAAAGCTTTATGAGCGAGAATAAAATCTGTATGGTGGAAGACCAATCAATTCTTGTTTAACTACTTGCAGTTGTTTACTTCACAATGACAGATACTTTATAAAGCTTTATGAGCGAGAATAAAATCTATGCAAAGTCACCAACAACAGATCCGCTTTTAAATTATAATCAAAGGTTTGCATTGAGATAACCGTAGAGCGACAAGTACTTACAAGTGTTTAATTCATAAGAGAAGAGACCTTACCACATTCACATCAAGGCTCAGTTGTGACATGTATAATTTCAAAGACTTGGAATGATCTTTGAAATATTGTTCCTCTGAGTCACTGAACTTCTCCTGAATTTCACGTGGAAGTTCATGAAGCAACCCTACCTTCCATGCCAAATCTCTTATAATTTCTGCACGATTGTACCTGTAACAAAATTAGCAGGTGATAGTAAGAAACTGCATTTTAAAATGTAAACTTGCAGGAATCAGTTTCTTTAGGAAATAATGGCAACAAAGAGTGTGAGAAACTTACACATATGCCATTAGGCAACGCTTGTTGCGAATTAGAGAAATGTGGTGGATGAGTGCTCCATAGTGGTCTGCATTTTTAGCTGTTTGGACTTCCAGTCCTTCCTCTTGCATTTTCCTATTATAACATAAGTCACATTAAGGGACTGAAATGTCCGTGCAACTGAAATTTGGTACTAAACTCTAAACCCAACCAGACTCCCCAAAACAAAATAAATAAAAGATGCATCTCAAGGAATGCATTGTACAGTCTGATTGTAACCAAAGACTTTGCAGATAACATTACATTGTTTTCTACCTCAAGCTCTAGTATAAATTCATATACACAACCTACTGCCCTCGGTATGCATAGAATTGAGAATATAGTTGAACTTAAAAGTCTACTGGCTAACACAAATGCTACATTAAAGTTCTAGCTACCATCAATTGTTACCATTCGATATCAATTTTTTTGAGGAAGTTTCAAAATATACAGAATTAAATCTCTGGGAGGTGCTAGGAGACACTTGGACAAACAAAAACAAAAGGCTAAAGAAGCAAAATAACAAGAAGGAATTGCCTTATTAATGACTGGAGTGCATCATGATGCTCGGTGCATTCTTCAATTACTCTCTCAAACAGCTCATTCTGCAAGATCACATCCCATACAACAATTAACAACTAAAAAACCCCAGCAAATATCAACTTAAACACAGCTTTGACAGCATACCAGAGCAAGTATAATGAGGTAGGGTTTGAAATGCGTTACCAATAAGAGGGGGAGATGGGTAAAGACGGACAAGCAAATCAAGAAAAAAAATATGGATGTATTCTAAAAATGGAACCTTTTCAAAGAAAATCCTCGTGAAAATTGATGAATACAAGTATTTTCCGAGCATTTCACGTAGCAAACAGAAAATGTTTTCAAATATTTTCAATATACAGAAAATCTGATCCTCGAGGATCTTACAGAAGTAACGGTACTTTCAGAATTAAACAGTTAATCTTCAGATATATTAGAACTTAAGCAAATAGTTCATTAATACACACCTAAATTCAAAGAGAAACAATGAACCCACCAAGCGATTTTCTGATTATAACATAACAAGTAGATTTGTTCATCTCTGAAGCATTTAAATGCAAAATAAATAGCGATTTCCGCATAAAACTGCGCAAGCCAGTAGCCTTACATTGAAAATCTTGAGATGCCCTTTTTCACCACTAGCAAACTCTTTCACCAGCTCGTACGCCTTTCTTCCGTGCATCTTCTGAAGATATAAAGGTCCTCCACTCTTTCAATTATATACTTTACCTTCAAATCCCTATTTATCTTTGAGACATTTCACCGAACACGTTGCACATTTTTTTTTCTTTAAGCTGTATATAAATACAAATGATTAAGCTCCAAGAACAGAGTAAACGGAGAAGAAGAAAGAGTTGTTTAAAAGTTTGGGGGGGGGGGGGGAATTTGAAGTTTTGGCCTTTGGGGGTGTTTGGGAGATGAGAAAGTGAAGACAAAGGTTGTTTTTGGATCTAAAAGCATGGTGGAGGTTTTGGCGGGTGATTTAGCGCCAGTGGCAAGTGGCGGCTTTAAAATGTTTTGGGCCTATCGTTAATGGATCACTATTTACTATTTAGGCATTTTAATACGTTGGAACTAAGGATGGGCACGGATCGAGTTTTTGGCCATCCGAACCCAATCTGAAAATAAATACATTAAATTCGACCCCAACCCAACTTAAACGTATTCTTTAAAAAAACTTGACTCGAAAATAAATACTCTAAATCTGAACATTATCCGACCTATAGAAAAAATTAATTTTAGGGACCTAATTGTAAAAAAATAATTTTAAAATATTTAATTATAAAAATAATAATTTTAAGGACTAAATTGTAAATAAAAATTTCATTTTAAAGACCTAATTATAAAATATATATATAAAGAGGGGTATTATTATAAATATCCCTAAAAAATTTAAAGAAAAATTACACAATTAGTCTCGGGTCAGGTCGGATATTTTCCACCCTAAACTCGAACCCGATCAACTTAACACTTAATAAAAAACCGGACCCAACCTAAACCCTTCTTTATTAAAAATTTGACCCGATCGGACCGGATCAGGTAAAATTCCTATCCCTAGTTGGAACAAATGTACTTCATTAAAAAGATATTTTTTATGTTTGTTTTACTATATGTGTATAATAATGGTAGTTGTTTCTTTAAAAAATATTATTTTTTATGTTCGAATTTAAATTCTCTCTTTAATATTATAATAAATTTTATCATTACATCTAATATTTATTTTTTAACATAAAAATTATTTCTATAAATTTAACAAAGGGATACAACAACTAACAAAAAAGAAAGAAAAAGTCTCAAGAAGATCCAGTCCAAACTCGGGGAAAAATCAACAAAAAAAATTAGAAACAAAGCATCAAACATAGTACGGCAAAAAAGAAAAAATAAAGAACAAGCGTCAATGCAATCGAAATCATCGAGTCAAAGGCTGAAGGAAGGAACGTCAGTGTCAACGAAGAGTCAATCATTTTTGGAGCATCTCGAACACTACCACGAGAGCTCAAAGGTCTGAAGAAAGTACGATCAGGGACTTAATTATCAGGTAGATTACAAAGAAGAAATTAAAATAAAAAAAAAAGATGTCCAACAAACTCGGGACAAAGCTATAAGAACTCCCACAAGAGGATACAAAACCTCAAAGAAACAAACCATCCACAAATGTCGAAAATACTGCAAAAAAAAAAAAGAAAACAGAGAGGGAAAACGAAGGACACCAACAACCCTCACCCCAACCAAGCCCTAACCATTTAGGAGGGTCTGTCTCTCTCTTCGCAAAAGTGAACTAGACCTGAATCAAAATTGTCGGAGACAAAAAATCACTAATAAGTCAATTAAATAGGACCCGAAGCATACGTAAAAAGGAAAATAAAAAAGAGACATATAAAAAAGCCGAGAAAAAAGAACAAAAAGAGGGATGACGATTGCTCCTCTAAAAAATAACGGCATCACACATGAAAGAACAAGAATTAAAGAAAAATCTAATAGGATTAGAGAAAAGGCAAAGAATTTTTTTAAAAAAAAAATTGGGGCCACTGATATAAAGTTTCATGTGTTTAACCATTAACCTAATCAAAATAATCTTTTAATATTAAATTATAAAATGAATATAAAAAATATTTTTATCAATAATGATGATCATAATTTTTAAATTCGACATTCTTTTTAAGAGAGATAATTTTTTGACACAAATAAACACATCACAGTCATCAAATGAGACGAGACTTTGAATTAAGATAATCTTTTATTACTAAATAATAAAATGAAACAATGATTCAAACTTGGGGCTATTGACATAAAGATTCATGTGTTTAACCATTAAGTTAGGTTGAGCATGATTTAAGGATGGATGTATGATTTTATATTAGAGGACGAATGTATAAAATTTTATGGGATGAACTTATAAAATTTTAGGAGGACGAATATAAAATATCAATAAAAAATATATAAATTTTTTAAAATTATATATGAATTTCACAGGTCATTTAGCTAGGAAAGATGTATTCAACATGAAAACGATGAGCTAAGAACACTGATAATTTCCTTTTTAAACCCATCGATTCTAAACGGAAATCAACTTTCAACGAATCACTCAAGCAAGTTCTTAGTTTCATGCTTATGCATCGTAAAGGACCAAAGAAACACAACAATATCAAGCTAGTTTATTGTCTTTTTCTTTTTGATTATTTGATTAATCATGACACGACGTATCATTAATTATATTGCAAAGCATGCATTTTCTTTTAATAAAACAAAATGGCTTAAATGAAAAAATAAGTGCCCAAAGTACACTATTTTTGAACTTTAGGTGCCTAAAGTAATTCTTTTGTAAAAATAGGTGCCTAAAGTTTCAAAAGTTATAATTTTAGGTGCCCTGCTGTTAAAAAACCGTTATCCATTTAAAACGCAACACATGGCATGAATATTGATTTTTTTAATTATTTAAAAAACTTTAAAATTTAATTCTTTTAAAAAAATCCCAGAATTTACAAAAAAAATGTTAAAGTCAGTCCCTATATCCTCAAATCAGTCCACACCCGTTCGGTCGTTAAACCCAACCAGCTATTCCCCCCAATTTACCGTCACCAAAATCCACGAACAGTGTGCCAATTGAATGATTATTTCACGTTCGACGTTCAATGTTCGATTGACACACCGTTTGCCGATTTCAGCGACATCGAGAGAGGAGAAATGGTCTGTTGGGTTTGGCGACTAAAAGGGTGGGGCCGACGGCGGCAGCCAGTGGTGACAACGGTGAGAATTTGGGGGTTTAGAGATTTGTGGATTATTTTATAAAGTTTTAGAATTTCAAGATTTTTTGTAAAATTTTAAATTATTAAAAAATAATAATTTAACAAATTAAAAATGACAAGTGTCAATTTTGTATTGGTTAACGAGTTTTTTAACGCTAGTTAATAGCCGTACACTTAAAATTATAACTTTTGAAACTTTGGGCACCTATTTTTACAAAAAAATATTTTAGACGCCTAAAGTTCAAAAACAACATACTTTAGGCACTTATTTTTCATTTAGCCAAAACAAAATAGGTGTTCAAAATTATAATGTTGTTGATAACGTGATGATCAAGATGATAAGGATAATATCTATGATAAAGCTTTTGGACTTTTGATCGTATTTCATTGCTTATATAAAGAGAGGGGGATAGGATCATATTTCATATTTTTTATAAGAATATGATCGATTTATATTACGTAAAATTTATGATAATGAAACTGATAGTTAAAATATATTCAGTAATCTAAAATAAATGTAAAAAAATTTGATTTTTCAAGGTGTATAGAAGGAGTCTAACGACTAATCTTTTCGCATTTTGTTGGTTAATATAGGGGTTAAACGTTGGCCACAAGTTTTAAAACTACTCTATGCTCAGGGCGAGGATTGAAATCTTGACCACTTATTAAGGTAGGAAGGACTCTTACTATCTTACCTAAGACTCGTAATTATAAATGTTCTAATTTTTATAATGTGTATGTAGATCTTATATACATATATATAATTATTGAAGTTTGGCCACCTGTTTCAACATCCCAATAGTTATTTGATTAAAAGAAGTGGACCGTCAGTATTTTAATTTTTATATTAGTATTTGTTGAATGTTCTTTATATAGGATTTTCAGTGATAAGTACAAAGAGTGATACATTTAACAATGTAATGTATAATAGTATGTACATAGATTTCATAATACATGAAACGAAAATACATATTAAAACTTTCTAAACATACGATCATCCGCAATATACAAATAGTGGCGGATCCAAAAAAATATATAATATAAATTTATAATTTTATGAGTATAACATATGAAATAACTTTAATCGAATCTATAATTTATTTTATCAATTCATAAAATTATTTATCAAAATATGTTTAACAATATTCGAATTTCAATATCTATAATCACATGAACTTTAAACTTTTTTTCTTGACCATGATAAGGCGATGGAAAATGCAAGTGTAAGTGTTGGAGAAAAGGTGAGCAAGTGTGCATATGAACTGGCTGGACCCAGCATGCACATGGCCCCCCTCAATATTTATGTGGCATGTTCATCACCACCCTTAAAAGGTCAATCCATTCCCACCTCTATTCTTTGGACCTGTTTGTCAATATATTTAATTTGGTGACCTAATCAATCTCTAAAGACTAAACCCACATTGCCACTTGCAACTTTTGGTTTTTAATCTAAAATTTTCACACCCATTACCCAACCTTTATTTCTACTTCTATCCACTTCAAAATTTTCAATATGGAGGTTGGTGATGGTGATGCAATGGTTGAAAATTCACTATTTATTAAGGTGTTTTTATACATATATATAGGGGGAGTTAAAAAATTATTTCAGATGATCAAAATTAAATTATAATTTTTTGAACAATAAAAATAATTTTTGAAGGGACTAAACTGAACTTCTATCATTTTAAGAAGTCAAAATACAATTTCATTGTCGTGTTAACTTTAGAAATTTCAACCGAAAATATTATGTTTTACGAGGCCAAGGCCCCTTCCTACTTGAGCTACGTACTTGTATATATATATATATTCGTTCGAGGGCTTCGGGAAGTGTTTGATCTTCCGGAGCGAGAATCCTGGCTAAGTTAGGTGTTTGTCGAGAGAGCTTCACCTAAGACCGTGACAAGGTACTTCAGGGTGACTTAGCCGACGTTTCAACCGAGAAAGTGACTAAGGTTCACACGATTCGTTTGGCAAAGGTCTAGCCCCGCGGCACAAGTGGTGTCCGTGACAAGATCCATCGAAACCTGGAGGGCTTGTCGGAGCCGTTGTCGAGCAGGAGTACTCACAAGGCTGGTTGAAGGCTGACTTATGCGTAGGAATCGACTGATTTGCGTCGAAGGCGTCTAAGGCCGCACAGATCCGCTAGAGTCAAAATATAGCCCCATATATATATATATATATATATATATATATATATATATATATATATATATACAATGTATAAACGAATTAGCTTTCTAGCTCTTCGTCAAGAGGTCAAAAGATAATATTTCTTTTCTCTTATAACAGTGTCAATCGAACTAAAACTCAATCAACCTCTTTATATATTTATGTCTATGTCTTAAAAAATTAAATTGGCCAAAAAAGTATTTAAATTCAAATTGTGCATATATTTTTCTTCGACATTTAACCTAAGTTACGGATGTGGCATGACTTTTAATGTAAGGTTATAAATGTGGCATGAGGACCTTGACCTCAATAAAAGTCGTATCCTTTTATCTTAGCTTTAGTCCATCTTTACTTGAATCTTGAATTATGACTATTTTTCTTAACTAGTGTTAGAATATATGAAAATTAGTGCTTGAAGTATGTGTTAAGGTCCTAAATAAGTTGATTGATGTATTAGATGGTTAAGGCTTTATTTTAAAAGCAACAATGTCTCAAAAAAATGTCCAAAATTTCATACTTCCATGAGCCTTGAATAAATCTATGGAACAATTTTAGGGGGCAAGGGATCAAGTCCGAGACCGATCATTGGCCAGAGTTCGCTAGCAGAGGCCATGATCGGTCTTAAGATCGATCCCTCCTAACCCTGTCAAATCATGTTTCGATGCTTCTAATTCATATCTCAATGTCATACACCAAGTTGTGATGTTTAATAATATTTACTATTGCCTAAAAATTTATAGTTTTATTGGTTCAATTAGTGTTATAGAATCCAATATAGAATAAATCACCGCGAACCTAAAAATCGAAAATTGAAATAAAAAATAGCTAAAAAATAGTTGAACTTGGCAAAATGTCATTTTTATTTTATATTTTTATAATTTATTTAACATTTACAGAACCAATCAATTGAATTGAAAATCGATGTTACGTAATCTAATTACAGTTTAGATCCACCTATTAAATTTAATTATTTAAAATACAATTTTAATTAAATTATTTTCATATATATTATATATTTTTATTTTTAAATAATTGGATCAAATATCAACCATTGTTAATATTTTGGAGATTACTCCAAAAAAAAAAAGAAATTTTTAACAGAAACACAAAGTCGTTTGCAATTTTCTCTTTTACTTTTATCAAAAGCAACAAAGTAAATACAGAAGTAGAAATCAAAGAAACAAATTCAATACCATGGAAGCATTGGTTTCAGGATTTTACAATAATCTCCAAGTTGCTGAAAATCTTGAGCAGCAAAGTTGTGCATGTAAGGGAGGAGCAGTCCTCTCTCTGCATACATTTTTTTTCTCGCTAACCAAACAAAAAACGCAGAAAGAACACTTGTTTTCTTAATGAAATTCCACTATTTTCTCAGAAAATAAATCCAAACAAAGCACCAAAATTTTGATAGGCAGAAGTTTTGGGTTTGTAATGAAGGAATAAAAGGAATAGAAGTTTGGGGTTTGTAATGAAGGAATAACAGAGGTTGTAATATTTTCCATGTCATTTGTAAGTAGTAAATGGATGCAAATATTTTTCATGATCGTACTTCCCTATTAGTCATAATATAAAAGAAAGAAGATAGTCAATTGAATCTTAAATGTATGAATATATTATTAAAAGAGAAGAGTATTGAGAATTTAGGAACAGGCGGAGGGTTTTAATTTGAGAATTTGAGTTTTAATTTAGGAATTCAGGTTTTAATTTGGGAATTTGACTAGTGGCAACGGCTGAAATGACAAAGAAAAAAGATTTAGGGTTTTTTAATGTAAGAATTGACTGTGGTTGATATTTAATCCAATTATTTGGAAATAAAGATTAAAAAATACAATAGATATGAAAAAAAATTAATTGAAATTGTATTTTAAATAATTATTAATTGTATGTTGAGTCCTTGAGATTTTTAATCTTTATTAATCAGTTTAATAGTATTCAACAGTGTTCAGCGTTAGTAGTGTTCAGCGATATTCGACGCCTGTTGTAAAATTTTCTAAATTTTTATTCATCAAATATTATCTTAAATTTTAAAATATTACTTTTATATTTTAATCCATAATTAACAGCCCCCTTTTGTCATTAACGGTAAGATTCAACAAAATAGAAATAATTAGGAAAATATGGAAATATTGACTGCGTTGCCTTATTGTGACTTCTTTTCCTTAACCAAATCTTCAAGCTTTATATCTCTCTATCTACACCCACACATATATACACAGAGCTGCTTACACCAAAACTGAAGCAAAAAAAAAAACATTATTTTTTGTTTCATTAAGGAGAGAAAGAAAAAAAGATCCAGTAAGAGCAGACATCTACCATGGCCGGTCTTCAAAGATCTGCAGTTTCTTTCCGAAGACAAGGGTCTTCAGGGATTGTTTGGGACGACAAGTTTTTGTCGGAGTTAAGCCAAATGAAACCAGAACAACAACAGCAAGAGGAACAAGGAGAGACCAAGCAAGAAGAACAATTGCAGGCGCAAGACAACAACAACCCAGAAAAAGTCGATGCTGTTAAGGATGTTAAGCCGACAATTTCCCCCATCAACACCACCGTCGAAAGAAGTCGATCTAACGGCGGTGAAAAACGAGGTTACCGTACCGGCAAGGTGTCCCCTGCTATTGACCCGCCTTCTCCAAAGATTTCAGCTTGTGGTTTTTGCAGTGCTTTTGGGAAACAAGCGAAGAATGATCGTAGCAAAAAGTCCGGTAAGCGTAGATCAAGATAGGTTTTTTAATTTATATTTTTCATGTATTTCCCGGTGACAGGAGTTGGAAATTCCGGCGAACTTGATGGGTGAGTCTGGGTATATTGATTTATGTATTTCTTAGGTTGTTTTTACAGAGATTTAAGCTTCCATCTATATGAACAGAGATGATTGTTGGGTGTTTTAAAGTTTTGATTTTTTTTTCATTGTGTTAATGTTTCTGTAAAAATTGTTTTATTTGGGCAAATTTCATATATACAAACAGGGGATTCATAGTTCAAACTCTGTTTCTCTTGCTTTTTTTCACATAGTAAGGTATCTTGAGGTATTGATTTGATCTATCTACCAATTGTTTCTTTTGTGTTTCCAGAATAAGAACAAAAGTTTTCTTTTGTTTTTCCCTCTAGATTCTTTCTTTTTCTCCGATGGGAAAATATGGTAGTACTAAAAACAGGTTTGAAGTTTCTGGGATGTCTGATTCTCTATCTGAACAAAAAAAGTGACTTTGCAAGGGAATCTTTCCTGTTATGTTCTGTTTTGGGTTTGGCAGAAAATTTTCAGGAATTGTAGGGATCATCAAACAATGGGAGGGGGTTGTTGATTCCTTTTGCATTCATTAAAGTTACTTAGGCTCTGTTGCACAAGGATTTTAGAATGGGATTGTAGGTGAAGAAAAGGTAAGAACGGTAGTTTTAAGAAAAATTAAAAATTTTAGTATTTTTAAAAGTTTAGTTTGAAGACTAAATAAGGTAAAAAAAAAAAAAACTGGTTGAAAAAACATGATTTTTGATCGGCACAACTTTTCTGTTGACGTTTCAAAAGTTAATTTGGAACTCAATTCGATACGAAATTTTTTAAAATAAAATTTAGGTTATAAAACAAGATTTCAATAATTTAAAATTTTAATAATTAATAAATCAATTTTCAAGTTTAATTCAAGTCTTTTAATTATGCCATATATGTATATCATATATAAAAATATATATATCGTATATGATTATAAAAAATTATTTAAATTAAAATCAATTAATATCATAAATTATAAATATTTACATTAAATTTAAACATAAACTCAACTGAACTTAACTCAACTTAAATTTATAAATTCAGCTCGTAAAAATTACAAATAAAATTTGAGTTATAAAATATGATTTATCAACCCGATTAACTCAAAATTTGTTAAGGGATCTTTTCACATTTTTAAAGAGATGTATACAAACAATTGTTCGTCAAACTTTTTATTGTCAAGATGGTTTTTTAGCAGTTTTTTCTTTCGAATACTGTTACATAACGGTAGATTCACATAATTAACAGTCCTGAATTGATTGAAAATTTACATATGATGAAATTCGAACATTTATCTCGTACATTTAATACATTTTATGGGTCGTTTATTTTATTATATATTTATTGCATATTGTCATTTTTTTGACAAATTTTAATTTTAATTCTAATATTCTTAGTGGCTCTAGAACTTACGACCTAAGGAAAATAAAGGAACAAAAATGAGCAGCTTGGCCAATCGGTCAAATGTACTTGCTCCCGTCTTATTTTCTTTTATCTTCAAAGCAGAAGAAATTTTGATATCATTTACTTATTTTTAAAATGATTAAATGAAAAATAAGTGCTCAGACTATATTTTTTTGAACTTTAGGTGCATAAAGTATTTTTTAGTAAAAAAATATGCTTAAAGTTTCAACCGTTACAATTTTTAGTGTCCTACCGTTTTATTATTATATATTAAAAATTGAAAAAAATATATTTAAAAAACTCAAACTTTTCAAAATTCTCAAAAAAACCCAAATCCCTAATACCTAAAATTTCAAATTCTACAAATTGTCGCCTTTGTCGCCGCCGGACACCACAACTGTCATCTCTGAAGGATGTCGTCGGTTTCGCCCAATCACTCATCGCCGACAATCTCTAGTAAGTGTGTCAATCAGACGTCGTTCGACTAGAACCATTCACGTTCGACGTCCGATTGGCACACCTCTCGTTGGTTACCGATAATGGGTAGGGGAATGGACGACGACCTCCGATGATGACAGTGGTGGTGTCCAGCAACAGCGGGGTGGCAGTAGCTGCGATAATATGAAGAATTTGTGATTTTGGATATTAGGGATTTGAGACTTTTTGGGAACTTTGAGAATTTTGATTTTTTTTTAAATTACATTTTTTAAATTTTTAAATAATAATAATAATAACAATAATAATAATAATAAACATATCACATGTCACATTTTTATTAGGTAACAAAATTTTTAAACGGTCGGATACTTAAAATTGTAACTGTTAAAATTTTAGGCATCTATTTTTACCAAAAAAATATTATAGACACCTAAAGTTTAAAAATGATATAATTTAGACATTTATTTTTATATTAAGCCCTTTGAAAACAAAGGATTTGGTAGACCCATGCTTTAAAAAAATCAAAATGGGATCAGATCAGAATCCAAATTCAATTAAATTTCTATGATCAATTCAATTAAAACTTAAACATACTAATCCAGTGAGTAATTTATCAAATTATTTTATCTAAAAGTATAATATATTGGAGTAATATTATAATGATATTTTTGTTTGTCTATCCTTTTTATATATCATTAAATATAATAATTAAAAATTATTATTTGATATTTCAAATATAAGACTAAAAAAATATGTATGCAAAGTTTTTATCATATCACTTGACACTTATTATCATTTATTGGTTTGAATTTTCTAAACATAGTTTTTATAAATATAATGGGGGATAAGTGGGGGATATTCCCCAAAATTTGAAAATTTAATTCTTTAAAGAATTTTAAAACTAATTTGGAATTCAAATTTTTTTAAAAATTTATATTAAATTTCAAATTTTTATCTTTAATTAAATTTTTCTCAGAATTTGTAAAAGTTTCCATTAAGCCTCTCAAAAACTCAAAAATTTTAGTTAGATCCTATTTTTTAAAACAAAAGGTAAATTAAACACTTTAAATTTTTTTAAATTTCAATTTAAACCTCTAATTTTTTTAGTTTAACAATTAAAGATTCAATTTCAATTTTATCAAAAAAAAAATCAATTTCAATATATCAAAAAGGGTATGCAACTAAACATGTTTAACATATTTAGATGCAGAATTGTATTCACTTTAGCCGCCGATGATTAATGAAGTAGGTTTCAATCTTTTTTCTGTCATTGCCGGTTGGCTTTGTCCGCCTCAAATTCCAAATTTAATTTAATTTATTTACAGAGCCGTCTTAAAGCAGTCTGAGTTCACATTTAGGGTTTTACTTTTTATCTTTATAGTTTCAATAAATTTTCAATCGATAATTTTATAAGTTTATAAATATTTTTTTATCATTTTAGCTGTATTTATGGTGTTTTTTAAATAAAACAATAAAATATAATGATTTGTTAAAAAATATTAAATTAATTGTTCGAAGTTATGGAGTATACTTTCGTCTTATAAGACCTGTTTTTGAGTTTTTGCTCAGGGCCCAAAAATATTAGAAACGATTCTATTTGTTTATGTAATTATTTTTAAGAGATGAGATCGAATATGTCCATGTTTGGTAAATAGCGGTTTGAGCTAATATTAGAGGTTTGACCAGTCAAATTCACTAATTTTCATGTTTGGTAAATAGCAGATTGAAGTGAAATTTTTAATTTTGAAAAAGATGCTGATACGAGCTTTTTGAAATTAAATGTTTTGACATAAGAGTTATAAAGACCTTTTTACCATTAACAATTATAAAAAATCTCCAAATAACCTAAATTTAACATTTTCTATTTTAATTCTTCACCCTCGTATTTATATTGTGATATTTGTAAATTAATATTTTTCTTTTTATTCTCACATATTTATATTTATATTTGTATTTAAATTTAATAATTAATTAAATTTTATTAAAAATAATTATATAAATAATAAATTAAGATATAAATCATTCAAATATGCTTAGTAATGTTATATTAAAAAATTATTTTTCATAATCTAATTAATATATAAAATATTGTTAACTAATAAACTATTCAAACAAGTATCAAATATAGTCACGTCCTTATATGTCATTTTGCTTGTTTAAATAATCAAACAGCTATCATCTATCAATTAATTTTACCAAATTCTTTTATACAATCAGCTAATCAAATTAACTAATGCAATCAGCTATCAGCTAATGTAATCCGCTATTAGCTATCAACCATCCGCTAATTGCCAAATAATGCCTATATAAAAAATTAAAAAATAGCCACCTTTGTTTTTTCATCAATTATTTTCTTTTTAAGGTATGATAGGGTTGTTGATGTTGGCCCTCAAGGTCAATTCTAAATGTGAACACCTTTACAAATATATTCATGGGAAACTTCCAAGCTTATCACCACATTTATTTTTTGGGGTTTATTGCTATTGACATCAAAGTATATTTTGTTATGTTTGAATTGAATGCTCACATTTTTTTATTAGTAAAGTCAAATTGGGGTATTGTTCTTTAAATGATTTGTAGGAATTATTTTCCTTTTCCCAATAGTGTGATTTTTGAAGTTTCTCTAGGAATTTCCATTTCTCTATTGTTATTTGGACTTTGGAGGCCATATGACATTTCTTGGCTACAGTAATGCATTGTTCACATGGTCAAAACTTGAGTCTTTTCCGATGTCGACTAGTAAGGAACTTGATGTCTGTTTAAGTGTTAAGTAAGATTTCAAGATCAAATTTAAAAGTAATACAAAAATTTTATCCTATTTAGAAGTTCGATAGGACAAAACATCAAATATAATCGAGATTTATATGACTATGAATCCATCTACACCGCAAAGTGTAAAATGACAGAAAGGTAATAAAACATGAGACTCCAATCTAAGGTGATTTAAAGCTGTCGAGTTCTACAGGAAATTTTAAAACCATTGGTAGCTGTTAAGTTCGTTTAAAAGATGCAACCGTCCATAAATAATTTCCTACTATTCTGAGATCTAGACTTTGAAAGTTAGTAACAGTATTTTCACATGGGAGCATACAATGTAGGAAAGGGCATGGTTAAATATCAAAATCTGCTGCATTTCGGCCGAACATTTATGGCCTATTGCTCATTATTTGAGTTCTACGATTAGGCCTGATTTGAGCTTCACTTTATTTTCCTTGGGCTTCACATAGGTTTCGGTTGTTCTAAACACTCACCCAATTAATCCATGGAATAAATATTCTATGCACTAGCAGTGGGAAATTTATTTTCTATATACTTTTAGTTTTTAGGGGTTTGATGTTAAAATTTTAGTGTTTGTGGTTAAGATCTTAGGTTTCGAATTTATTTTATGCTTTAAAATTTAGAGTTTATTGTTTAGAATTTAAGAGTTGAGGTTTAGGTCCCCTAAAAGGGATACACGATAGCTTTATAAGCCCACTTGAGGGAAAAAAACTTCCCATATGCCTTTTTTCCCACAAGCGGTGCATCAAATAATAACCAATAATTTATAGGGTAATTTCTTACAATGGAGGTGGAAATAAAAAGTTTCCACATGTGCCTTAGTTTTAAGGTTTAAGAGTTTAGTTTTGGAGGGTTAGTGTAGCACCCTCAACGTATATTCGATGATTAAATACACATTGAAGATGTTACTAAATTATTTATCTGATTTCCTGGCTTGTAAATTTTTTTATAAAATAATCCTTTCTCAACTTTCGAAGTATCCATAACCTATTTGCATATTGCTAGTTTTAACTCTGAATTGATTTATAAAACATATTAGTCAGTTATTAAAATAAGTACATAACTCAGGGTGAAAACTAGGTATACTGCCTAGGCCCTTTCTTGAATTTCAAATTGTTACATGATAAACGATAATTTAAAATTTTACTTTTAAAACAACTAACAAATAAACTGATACATGCCCACTAAAGAATATCATAAATTAGAATGTCTTACTAATGTTTGGTAGATTGCAGCTTGATTAACATGCTTGACTCTTCTTCCGGTATGTTTCCAATAATTTACGTGTGAAACAACACACGCTAAGTATTCACTTAGTGAGGTAACTATAATTTAAAGTAAATCGTTTCAATGTATAGAATCATATAAAACAAACTTATTAAAGTCATTCCTCTGTTATATAACAGTGTTATGCATTTCCTGCAAAATGGCAAGTGATTCCAGTACAACTTATATCATATCATAAAACAAGTATAAATATCATGTTCTCAGTATTTATCAGTCATCATGTAATCATTTGCAATATAACATTCCTTTAGAGATGGCCCAAAGTATATAATATGAGATCAAGGTGCGTGAGTCACTTGATAAGACACCATAGTGTCTAACATAACGTGAACATGAGTACGTACTCGAGGACGCTCTTTGCTCCTCATAAAAGCACCTCGTTAGTGCCATTAGCATTATGGGCTTAGATCTCCAGGGTGCACACCAAGGGCTTGGGTCCCCAAGGTGGAAATGACACTGTAGTGCCTAACTTGAACATGGCAGATGAGTACGTATTCGAGGACGCTCTTTGCTCCTCATTAAAGCACCTCGTTAGTGCCATTAGCACTATGGGCTTGGATCCCCAGGGCGCAACACCAAGGGGCTTGGTTCCCCAAGGTGTATGTGACACCGTAGTAGTCACAAAACATGAAACATAACATAACTGGCATGATGCTGTTGCTAAGGACTCTATGGATATCCAACTATACCATGAACTCTCATATCATAATACTTGGGCATTTCATTTCATTATAAATCAATCATTATCATTCATGTAAACGGGCAATTCACATCCCATACTTCATCATAATTTTTCATATGTACTTGCCATTATTGTATTATGCATCAATGTAAATCATATAGTCGATATTAGGCAGTTCATACCCAATATCTAAAATATGATTTATCTTAGATAAATCTTTATGCCATATCAATTTATCACATATGCCATTTAATACTTCATGCCATTTGCATAAGTTTGATCAACATACTTTTTCATTAATATCAAGGTTGACTCATTGCAAGTCTTCCTCATATCATATATAAAAAAATAGATAAAGATGCATTCACCTTGGCCAATTAACATGATGGCTCACTAAGTTCTTGTTCGATCATTTCTTTCATAATACCTCGAACCTTCTCTGATTCGAACTTGAATCCATTAATTACATAAATACAATAAAATATTTGTTAGACTCAAATCTAACATTGCTAACTTAATTTACAAAACATAATTATTCGAATATAAAATATTTTTGAAATTTCCCTCTAATTTCCATGTAATTGTCGATTTGGTCCTAAGGTCCTTAGTGACCAATTTGGACATCAAACAATTGTTCAAGCTCAAATTAGAACAACTCTATTACTACTTGTTCACTTTGGATTTTATCCCTTCAAGCTTCAAACATTACTAAAGTGACACTTTAGTCACTAACTTCACAAAAGTACTTGAATTCATTCATTAACCAACTAATCTAACATTTCTAAAATTCTACCAACTTTCCCTTTAATTTAAAATACTGACCGAATTGGTCCCTTACAAATAATTTCCATTTTCGAAATGGTCCTTCACCATTTCTTTTCTTGTCTTTTCAATCCTTCACTTCAAAATCAACATCTAAATCACTCAAATAAATTTTTCCAACATAGTACTCTTCAACTAAATAATTGTCACATTTCAACCCTTTGTTCTATAATTTGTCGAAATAGTCATTAATTTACAATTCAATGATTCTAGCTTTAAAACTTTGCAATTAGGCCCCCAATTATCAACTTTATATCATAATCATCACTTAACATAAAAAAAATCAGAATTCGTCATCTTCTTATACACCATTGCCGAATTGGTTATCCACTTTTGACAAATTGTCAAAATGGTCACTAGCTCGAATAATCGTCAGTTTAGCATTCTAAATTCATTTTCATGCCTCAAACATCATTAACAACATAAGTACATTTCAAATTCTAAAAAAATCAGAATTGAACCCCTAACTTTAACACCTTGCATAATTAGTCCTTTATGGGTTTAAATTTAGGGTTTTGATTCCAAACAACAAATCATGCTTGCAAGATTACTAACTCATCATCACAAACCCTAATTTAAGGTTGTATTCTTAAACCTTAATCTTCTTCAAGGTTGCTAAATTGTTTAGGGTTTAAATCACAACTCAAAAGCATGAATCCAACATCATTCTTGTGTGATTTCAACATAAAATCGAACATAGATGCATAAAATCATAAAACCCCCAATTTGAACATAAACCCTAATTTCTCTCTCATATAAAATATCATCAATCAAGCATGAAATCCATGAATAATTTACATCAATAGATAGAGATCGAAAAGAAGAACAACTTTGTAGTTCGGAAGATTACCTTAAAACCGAGATTCGGGGCTTAAATCGAGCTTGAAAAATTTTCCCTTTTTTTCTCCTCTTTCTCCATGGTTTTGGAGATGAAATTTTATTGATAAACCTTCATATTTAATATATATATAAGCCACTTGTATAATTAAAAATGAATATAAAATTCATTTTATTCCAATTTACCAAAATGTCCCCCACTTGTATAATTAAAAATGAATATAAAAATCATTTTATTCCAATTTACCAAAATATCCCCTAACTAAACTCATATTTACTAGTTTGCCATATTGTAACATTCCAACTAGACTTAGTTGGATTCCAACCAGAAACTATTCATCCACTAAAGAGATCTCAAAATTCATTCCATGTTCCTTTTGGGTGAAAAGACCAAAATACCCTTCACTAATCAACTTTTTTCACAAAATTGCCATTCTAGGCCATTTCAGTCAAATAAATTTAACCCAACTATTTAACTCTCCAAATATCCTTAAAATAATATGTTATAAATCTTCCAAGGTCTATGGAATCATCTCTAAAATTTTAGCTCGATCCGATTTACTGATAATTATCGAGAATTTTATCGGTTACTAAATAAATTCCTTAATCAAAATAAATCATAGGATTCATCATGAATCGGACTAAAAATATTTCCAAAACTTGGGAATGATTTTTATATCCATCTTCTATCATATAGTAAAATTTCATAATTTTCCAGTTCGATCCGGATACCCGAACTCTACTTAAACTTTGACTGTTATTTCCCAAAAATCAAAATATCGAATCAAGCCAGTTATTCCACATTCGATCCATACCCTAAGGTGATCTATCAGTTTATGAAATGAAAACCCCTAACTTTTTAGAAATTACACTTTGGTCCTTCAACTTTTCATAATTTGACTTGTACCACTCAAGTTTTGACTGCTTATAATTTTGGTCACTAAATTTTAAACTTCAATTTCCATTCCAATTTTCCTCAGATTTCAACCAAACTTTGCAAGTATCCTAATTAGCTTGCCCTCTATCATCTGATGCTTTCAAATATCAGAAATTCCTTTTCCATAACCCATAATCAAAGAAATCCCAACTTTTACATTTTTATCATTTTAGTCACTAAGATAGCTTTTAAGCAATTATCTTAGTACTAAATGATCCTTAATCAACTTATTAAAATTCGGGGTATTACAGTTAGAACTTATGGATAATTGTTAGAATTTAGGATTTATGGGTTAAAACCTAAATCCCTCATCATATTACCCTAAAACCTAAATCCTAATCTCTAAATCCTCAATTCAAATAATAAACCCTAAACTAAATCCCTAAACACTAAAACTAAGACACTTTTAGAAACCTTTGTTGTTTCCGCCGCCGGTGTATTGAATACAAATCTTAAATTTTAGTGTTTTCACGAGCTAAATCCCTAAACACTAAAACTGTTTATATATTAAATACAATGGCGGTGGAAACAAAAACTTTTCACAAGCACCATAACTTTAGTGTTTAGGGATTTAGTTTAGGGTTCAAGATTTAGGTGTTTAGAATTTAGAGTTTATTGTTAGAATTGAGAGTTTAAAGGTTAGAGTTTATGGTAATATGATGAGGGATTTAGGTTTTAACCTATAAACCTTAAATTCTAACCCTAAACTTTAAATTCTAACCACTATCTATAAATTCTAACCCTCTAAACCTAAACCATAATCCTAAATTGAATCCATATACCCTAAAGATGCTTGTAAAATTTCTATTAGTTTTAAGGTTTAGGAGTTTAGTTTTGGAGGGTTAGAACTTATGGATAATTGTTAGAATTTAGGATTTATGGGTTAAAACCTAAATCCCTCATCATATTACCCTAAAACCTAAATCCTAATCTCTAAGTCCTCAATTCAAACAATAAACCCTAAACTAAATCCCTAAACACTAAAACTAAGACACTTGTAGAAACCTTTTTGTTTCCACCGTCAGTGTATTAAATACAAATCTTAATTTTTAGTGTTTTCATGAGCTAAATCCCTAAACACTAAAACTTTTTATATATTCAATACAATGGCGGTGGAAACAAAAAGTTTTCTACAAGTGTCTAGAAATTCTAAATTCTAACCCTAAATTTGAGAATTTAGAGTGTTAGGTTTAGGTGTTTAGAATTTAGAGTTTATTGTTAGATTTGAGAGTTTAGAGGTTAGAGTTTATGGTAATATGATGAGGGATTTAGGTTTTAACATATAAACCCTAAATTCTAACCCTAAACCTTAAATTCTAACCACTATCTATAAATTCTAACCCTCTAAACCTAAACGCCTAAACCATAATCATAAATTGAATCCATATACCCTAAAGACGCTTGTAAAATTTCTAGTTTCTATAGTCACTGTAAGGAATAATTACCCATAAAATTAGATTAAATAATATTTTGACCCTCGGAATTATAACTCATTATTATTTTATTATCTATTTTTTGGTTCGAAAGTATCTAATTTTTTTTGAACAATTTCTATTTAGAGAAAGGGGAGGGAGAATTTGCTTCTAATGGATTTCGAACCCACAACCTCGGAGAGAGGGGAGGGTGTCAACTGAGAATTTTAACTACTTACTCTAAAAATTGTTGGCATTATCGAAATCTTTTTGAATTAGTTTTACCCATGAAATTTTTATTCCACGAAGTATATTACTCCACTTCATTCGTCCGTTACAGAAAATGTCATGTTACACTCTAAGTGAGAAAAAGATTTGTTGGGTCCTTGGTATGCCTTGTGGCACAATAAAAATTATTCCGGGGATCTTAAACCATGAATTCATGCGTGAGGGACAAATTGGGATTAAAATGATTAGAGAGAAAGTTCAAAGTATACTAATACACAATTTATACAGTATTTAGGCGTAATATAAAAAAACGACTCATAACGTTTGATTAGATAATTACTTTAATCCCTATTTTTATGAAGTATTTTAATCCTCAAGTTTTATTTTATGTCAAAATAGCCAATTTGTGGATGAAAACTATCAGTCAACTAACAGTAAATGACTTGAAATGCCTTGACAAACATACATAATAGTATATGCTGACATAACAGTGTCGTATAGACAAATGTGCTGGATAAAATTATTTTTTTTGCCAACGTGTCATTTTGTCAGTTTTCATCCACAGAAGAGTCGTTTTGACTCAAAATAAAATGTTGAGGATTAAAGTGTTTCAAAAGAAGAATATGACCCAAATGATTATCCAGTCAAACATTATGATTTTTTTGACATTATACTATTAATTTAATATACTTGACAAGTTAAACATAATCTCAATTTCTTCCACAGGTGTGACCCTTTGTAAGCTAAAGTAATACTATTGATTAAAGGAATCGATACCCTTGTATAGGAATCCATCTCCTCATATTAGAAGCACAAGCAAATTAAAAGCCAAGAACCTAATAAAGTTCTAAATTAAAGACGATTTATTCCTTAAGTTTAATTAATTAAATAATTAAAATTGTTTTATTCTAAAGCACTCGAGCAATAAAAATTATCACCCTTAAAGAATACTTTTAATTTTTTATGGAAAAATTGTTTAAAATCAAATTCAGAACGTATTATTTTAATATAAACTGTTATTAATTTTTATGAAGTAAAAAATTATATAAAATGAAATGAGCGATGGTAGATAAATGTCAATGTCGAAGAAGATCAAATTAAATGGAGTAGAATAATATAAAACATTCTTAAATTAATATCCTAACATGGGCACAAGGCCGGCTAAAAGCAGGAGCCTGCTCAGGGCCCCCACTCTCAAGGGGCCTCATAAAATGACAAACGCTTACAAATCATTCATTTGTGAAGGAACAAATGCTTTGTAAACAATTTTTTCATAAAGTGGGCCCACTTTGCTGACGCCAGCATTCTATATTTCTATTGCTTTTCCCATTGGTAGTAAACAATTGAAAAAAAAAATCTAAATCCCTAAACCCTAAAATTAAAAGATTCGTATAAATTAAAGTTTACACAAACTTGTGTATCGAAATATTTTCTTTAAAGAAAAAGGGAAAAGTTTTAATTTCGAACTTGAATTGTCGTTGCCTCAGACACACTTGCTGCGAACCAACACCTCACTCTCTCGATTATCTAAAAATCCATATCAGTCTCCTTTAATTTATGAAATTATTTGGCTCGAAAATTAGGTTGTGCTGCTCTTACTCTTACCTTTTCAATTATATTTTTAGTTTTTCTTACAATTTTATTTTTACCACCGGTTTTTAATTATGTAACTATATTTCATAAAAGAAAATACGACTCTAAATGTGAAAAGCATAAAAATAAAAAAAAGTATCAATGAATTAACTCAATCTCAAAGAATACTACTTCATAAATTTTTATCAACGAATCACACGTGTCTAAAAATGAAAATGGTGTTGGTGATTCTAATACTTAATTAATTAATAAAATTTATAAATTAATAATTTAAATAGATAAAATATATTTTTATTCTATAGGGGCCTATTTTTAAGTTTTCGTTCTGGGCCCTGAAAGTATCCGAGACGGCCCTGCATGGTCAGACTCGATTATTTAGCCATGCACTACAGTTTAGGCACCCATATGGGTTGCAGCATGTCCTACCCCATAATTTGAAATTATACAATATATCATGATTTGGGGTTGGAAAACAAAACATAAATATTTAAAAGTAAAAATAAATTCATAAATAAATTAAATTTTAAAAAATTAAATAAGGAGACAAAGATAAAAAAAAAAAATCTTAGGGGTGGGGCAATTGTCCCTCCCCACCCCATGTTGTTACGCCCCTGCACACGTACAATATTTTATGTATTAATATGGCCATACCACTTTTAACACATACAATGTACAATGAATCCACAAGGCAAAGGATTTGGAAAAAAAAAAGGGTTAGGCAGTTAGGCATGGATGCTATGAATTCCTTTATATTATATTATATTATATTTTATTCTCAAACCTATTTTAGTCATTAGAGTTTTAAAATATTCAATTTACTCACCGAAGTTTAGACATTGAACTTTTTTGTAACTCATCCGTTAATTTGTTGACGACGTCCATTTACTAGCAAATGAAGGAACGTCACCAAGATTCAAACAATAGAAAACTTTATAGGTACGAGAGAAGTAACATACCGAGAAACATAATTCATCCGACAGAGGAAGAGGGAGATTCACGAGAGAGAAATCAAAAAGTTTTTGGCTGATTCGTGAATTTCGGAGCATTTTTGGCAAAATAAAAGTCGAATTCAGACTAAGGAGGCTGAGATGAGGTGACTGGTAAAATTTGGTATAAAACAACCACCACCTGTGACCGTTTGCGGTTTAAGAGTGACAAAAATGTTTAATTTCTAAACTATAGTGACAAAAAACGTTTAATGTCTAAACTTCAGTGAGTAAATTGAACGTTTTGAAACTTCAATGACCAAAATAGACTAAAAATAAAATTCAATGATAATTTACCCTATATTATATTATAAAACAATATCTTGAAACTTATAATCATTTTAAGAAAATAATAATATAATTTATTACATGCAACTCGTATACATGTTTATTAATTGATATAAAAATTGTGATTAGTCGAATTTTTTTTGTTGCCCTTCCTATTTTTAGGGCTTCGCCCTAATTAATTGGATTGATCCGTGTTGTACGCTTAATTTTAGTGGATGAGTCTTTTAGCGAAATTTTTTTGCATACACAACACCTCGAACTCGAAACCTATTTAAGCGAAACTAAGCTGCTTACCACTGAACCAATCTCGTTGGTGATTAGTCCAATCTTTTACTTACAGCTTAGCATATATATCCACTTAAAAACTTTGTGTCAATCTATTGAAAATTCTAATACGGCGTGCTGATGCAACAAATGTGTAAAATGGAATCGCAGCCTATTGAGAAGTAACTCTATATTTTATTTGACTTTGTTGGCTATAAATATGGAAGGGGAACCCTCTTAGCATGGCAGACCATCATCCAGGATTACTATGAAGAAAAGCTCCGTGCCTCATCCATACTACCAGACCTCCAAATTTGCAGAGCCAAATGTTGATATCTCCGGTGGGACCAAGAAAAAGGCGGCTGCTGCTCCCCGGAATAAGCTGCAGAGAGAGCCGTCCGTCGACATAAACGAGAGTGCCGAGGCTTTTATCCAGAAGTTCAGGCATCAACTTCTGTTGCAGAGGCTTGAATCTATAGAAAACTACGAGCAAATGTTGGCTAGAGGTCTCTGAGAGCTTGCTACAGCGTACTGGTATTCTCTGCTAGCCTATAGCTAAGCTATACCACTCTTCCAATTGTTTCATTTGCTTTGTTTTTAATTATGAATGAACATATATGATATGGATTAATTATGTAAAAGAATATATACATGATTCATCATATTATTTTATATAATTATTAATACAAACATTTGGTTTTTATTTTGTTCTTGATGGGTAGCATTATTGGTTTATTTTTCAAAGTGCCATGAATATGATTGGGTTGATCCATTCTGGGTGTTGAATCCTTGAGACATAAGCAGCTTGGTGTTTTTGATCTTATCTTTGATGTCTTGTTTTCGTAAGGCAACTTGTCGGAGGATTTCGTGCTTGATTTTTTTTCGTTTCAATTACGATGTTAGACTAATAACTGATTGTTAGTTGAGTACTATACATCTTTATTAAAAGAAAAGACCCACTTTCAATTAATCAAAACAATCCCTTCCCTTTGGACCACATTGCATTGTCTTTATTACAAAACATCTAAAAAACAAAACATACATACATAGGATCATTACACCGAGAAAGCATATAGGTTGTGCTCTCTTCTCGTGATTCACATTAACAAGCAGCAGCTAAATTAAATGACTAAGCCCTTACTGCTGAACCACTTGCTGCATCTGCTGTCGCTGCAGCACTTGCAGGTTGACTCGGGAGCATGATCGAACCATCTCACCGGCCAGTGGGATCACCGGTAGGTTGTCACAGTTGCATATCTCGATCATGAACCCGTCCGGGTCGTGGAAGAAGAGTTGTTCGACGTAGATCCCACCTTCTTCCACCACTGCCCGCACGTATTCTATTTCCATGTCCTTCAGCTTCTTCTCCACTGCCCCCATGCTCTCACACTGAACAAATTGATAGGTTGATTAGTTAACTAAGCTGCAAATCTATATCTGCTATCATTAATTCTTTATCAACTTATAATTTAATCATCTTTCTTATGGTTCATATCACCATATGAAAACAATGAGCCATTCCATCATGCACTTCAAAAAGGGATAAAAAGTACAAAAATAAACCAACTCATCGATGATTTATTTCTATTTTTGTCGATGTTCAAGATTTGTAACTGTCCTCACATGATCATCATTAGTTTATTGGGCTTGTTTGAATCCTTAGCGATTACATTCGTATCATGGGTTTAAATAATGGTCCACAACCGTAATAACCAAGATATCTGATACTCGTAACCGTTATGGCTGCTATATAGTGGTATGGTCCACCGTGCACAATAACATCCGTCACGTCAGCATCCAATTCATATTACTAAATTACCAAATAGGTATCTCTGTTTGGATTATATGCCCAATTCAGAGCATTCAAATTGCAACACAATTTTCATGATAAAAAGAACAGTAAAACCTAAATTTTATACAATCAATGAGAAAAATTCAAGAGAAACAAATAGAAAAGAAAAGAAACTAACCTGAAAAGATATGTGGTTATCCTTGGGATTGATTTCCTTTTTCTTGGGCAAATTCTCTGGATTCTCCGATTGCAGAAGATGTATTCCAATTCCATGTCCAAACAACCTGCATCATACCCCAAAAAAATTCAACCCAGGATCTCTCGTGAATTTCATCGAACAAATTAAGCTTGAAAACAGAAACAAATTCTTTTCTTAATAATTACCAAGCCCCATTAAAGTCAAATGATCCAGGCCTCCTGATCGGAACAAACCCAAGAACATTCTGATAGAAATCCATGGATTCCTCAACCGATCTACACACAAGGGAAATATGGTTCACAGATTTGAGGTGAAGAGGATTTCCTTGACTTTCCTTCATTTTCTTTCCCTTTTTCCGAGAAAAAAATTATTTAAACCGCCTCGAGAAACAAACTATAGAGGTTTGGCAGAGAATATGTAATGATTTAGAAAACCAGTGGCACAAATGATTAGCTAAAAACACCAAACAAAATGAAGAAAACGGAGAGGACGCAAAGAGAAGCAACCGAACAGGAGTTAAATATACAGGGAAATACGCAAACGGGAGGGATTTTATAAGGATGACGCGTGTCTTTTGATAGAGATTACTTTGACACGTAGAGGTCACTTGCTGACTAGGATCACATCATTAAACAATCACAGGAAAAGATTTTATGTCACGTAAGTTGTTGGGTAAAACTACACTAATTGTCATTTAATTAAGTTGAAATGATTTTTTTTGGATGAACATTAAACTATTGATTTTGTTACGAAATAATTATTGAATCGTTAGTTATTATTAAGGGGATGATGTCACATATTAAATTAATGATTATTTTATAATTGAAATAAAATAAAAGTTCAGTATTATAATTAAACAAATTGAAAGTTCAATAGTATGAATATGGTGTAGTTTGTACTACTTTTTTTTAATAAAATATTTTAATGATTTTAAAAATATGTGTTGCGGCTTAAATTCACAAAAATCTTTTTTTAAAAAAAAATTCTGCAAATGAAACATGATAAAATTGTTGTTTATCATGTGTCAGCAATTCTAAATAAAAATTATCTAGAATTAATGGTCAATTGGTCAAAGGGCTTAAATTAATTCAATTTCTTGATTCAATGGATTAATTGATTAAACTTATAGGTTCAAAAGCTTAATTAAATGCAAAAAAAAATTAAAGCTTGTTTTTTTAAGTTCACGTGCTTTTCACACCCTTAAGTTTGAAAATATAAATATCTACGTACTTAATTAAAAATCGAACCTAAATACTAAAAAAAAGAAATATGATCTCAACCCTTTGAAACATATTTGCTGTTATAATGAAATTTGAAATTTTCATACTTAAGATTTTTTAATATACTTGTGTTATAAGGTTGATCTTTAAGAAAACAAATGAGAAGTATGAAACCATGGTTAATGATGCAAAAAATAAGATTTATCTTCTTAAAAATAGTGTTGATCAGTCCGAGAACGAATTTGAGCTAAAAATAGTAATTATTATATTTAATATTAATATTTTATTATATTAATATTAAATAATTAAGGGTAAAAAAGTAACTTCATTCAAAAAATAATTTTTATTAAAAAAACTAGAAATTACTTTTTAAGCATAATTTTTTTAAGCAATGCCAAAGCGACCTTATTTTATAGTTAAGCCGACAAAATATGATATTAGTTATTGGGTCAGATTCGAACAAAACACGAATAAACAAAATTAATATAGACAAGTACAAAATTCATTAAACGTTACTATAATTGGTTTATTAGGTAAAATCCAAATGGTTTTGTTCATACTTGTTCTCAATAAATTAAAAGTCAAGTAAAAAGCCGAAAATAATACACCGACTATTTCTTGATAGCCACACAATAATTAATAATACATGCAGAGGCTTTATAATAGTAGGCCTCCTAATTTTTCTCATTTCAACTAATTTGTATTATTTATTGGTTAGGATTAAATAAACAAAAGAATTATATGTTATTATCAACAACTATAGTAATAACCACCAATTGATCGAGTGATCAGAATATTTATATTATTCAATTTTATTTAAATTTAAATTCTTATATTTACATTAAAAATATAAATATTTATTTACTTAATAAAAAATAATCATACCATTTTCTGTAGTTCTTATGGTATTATTTTTTTCATAACATTCCGCTAGACTCAATTTGTTCTACACACATTATCAAGATTTTAATTTTTAAATAAAAAAATTAAATACAACTCACACTTGATTTACACAAAATAAAAATCAAATTTAGATACTAAAAATTATGATCTCAACCTGAGACATATTTTCTGCTATAATGAAATTTGAATTTTTTTTTTCAGATTTTTTTATTAAGAACAAACGTTATATTCAATATCATTTGTATTTAGTATGGGAGAAATAAATTGAGGGGGATCCTTTTGTTCTCATCTTGATTGTCTTTTTCTTCCACAAAATGCTAAATTTATGAAATCTTTTGAAAGCTAGCATGATGAGTCAGTTTCACTCGACGTTTCCAGTACATTCATGACTCAGACACGGTCTAACTCTAAGGTTTAGGTTTTTTTGGTTGTGTTTAGCAATTTAAACGGACAATTATCTAATATTTTCTTTTTAAATAGTCAAAAATTAACTTGTAAACAGTTCATCATTTTTAATGTCAAAAATATAGACGTAACAATAAGAAACGAAGCCTTAATATTATATACAATTACTGTTTTAACACTTCTTGCCTTTTCACAATTTTATAAAATTCAAATGCTATAATCATAAGTTTAATTATAAATATTTATATATTTTTAATTTAATGTTGTTGTTTTTCATTTTTATTCCCATTTTTTTGATAAATCTAGGGGAAGAAAGGATGTGGACCTAATAAGTCTAGAACTCACGACTTAAGAAAATATGAGATAGCAAAGATGAGCAGATTAGCCAACCAGCTAAGTGTGCTTGTTCTATCCCAATCTTTTTAGTTAAATTTATACATGTTTAATAGATTGGTTAAATTATTTTTTTGAATAAAAGTTACAACCTTATTAAAAAGAAAAAAAAATTCAAAATTACAATTATGTTTACAACTATCATCGCAAATTAAATACATAATTTGGACATTTTCCTATAATATTAATACTAGTCACTCTAGATTATACAAGGAGCATACATGAAAATGATTAAAAACTTAACCAAAAGACTCGAACAAAAAATAGATACAAACAAATCTGACTGCATCGGCAAACAAACCACAAAAAGGGATTAAGCTATTGAAAGACCACCAGGAACCGCAAATCAAAGCTAAGCGTCGTGAGAAATTATCCACGAACGTGAATCACGATCCTTCAATCTGAGTCTAGAGCAGAGAAGATCAGTAAGATTATAAATAAGCGACATCTTAATCAGTCGTGGCATCGTCAAATCCAACCCTGAGAAAATATAAAATAAAAAGAACGATTGAGAAAGAAGACGAAAAACATGTCAGAAGGCAGAGATAAACATGCCACAAAGACAAATAAAAACGTGTCACAAAGGTAGACAAAAATGTACCACAAAGGCAAAATTATTCTCGTGAAAAACTAAAAAATAAAAAGCAATACCTTTTACTCAACTCTTTTATTACTTAATGTGCCAACATTTTAGAATTTTCCAAAAGAATATTACTAACAGCAGATAAGATTGGAAACCAACTTTGAAATATTGACTTTAGTTACATTCATGTGAACCCTAAAGTCTTGATGAATGGATGTCATATAATATCGCGATATAACCAAAGATGCCCACCAAACCAAGTAACTTGATACTTCCAAGTTTGGTCATCTTAAACGTGTTCTTGCTCGCCTGAATTTGTTCCTTAACAACATCCATATATATATATATAGTTTGTTATTCTGCATCTAAATTCTGAGGTAATGGCACTCCTGTTCTTGGCAATTCTGCTTACTGCAGCGATCAGCAACTTGGTCCATGCTGATATTGGCACTGCATCATTTTATAACCCTCCATATATACGTCTGTGTCTTTTCTTTTCATCGAAACAATTACAGGCTTACATATGAATGATTCACCTCTCTTCTCTCTTTGCAATGCAGCAACTAAATGCAATGGTAACAGAGAGGAACAGTTTCTGCCCGGGAATCTGTTTGTCGCGGTTAGAGAGGGATTATGGGACAACGGCACCGCTTGCGGGCGGCGTTACAGATTAAGATGCCTGAGCGGACCCAAGAGACCGTGTAAGCGAAGAACCATTGATGTCAAAGTGGTGGATTTCTGCCCTTTCACGCCGTGTCCCTCGACGATCTTGCTGTCCAGGGATGCCTTTGCAGCTATTGCACATAAACATGGAAGGAAGATCAATATAGAATATATACAGTAAATTCTTCTTCCTTTTTATCTTCTTCGTTTCCCTGTTTGAAAACAATTATAGCATACAAATGAACATGGAACTTGTGTTTCTGAATTTAACCATAATGGTTGATGGCATGTTGCAGGGTTTGAGAAACAGGTCATCATTAATACAATCAAATCGAAGGTCCAGTTTCAGCCTGTGTAAGAAGAAAAAATAATGCCTGCAAGGAAGACATTAGAGATGTTAATAATAGTATGGCATTTTTTTTTTCTAACTTTTCCCTTTCAAATGAAATTGTAAAGTTAGAAAAACTCAAATTTAATTTTGAAGTATGGAATTTATTATTAATATTATTATAATAAAACCAAAGATTGTGCATGGATGTATGAGGAGCACTGTTATCAAGCAATATTCGGTTTCAGTTTGAAACATGGGAGCAGTAGTTAGAAATACCAATATTATAAAATATATAGAAAACCAATAATGAAGAAAGCAAAACCGTCTTAAATTATCAAAACATTAACCAACTATTCCATTCTCAGTGTACAAAAGTTGGGAATGACCAATACAAAGGTGAGGGTACAAGAAGTTGGCAATTGTTGAGTCGGATCTCCTTCGGATTTGGCTGCACCTTCGATTTGCTCCGACTGTCAGTCTTTGGAAGTTATAACAAGCAACCCCAATGCCCCGATGAGAATATACTGCGATAAAAATAAAAACCATTACGACTATGATATTCTGTAAGATGATGAATGTCCCTACAGGTTTTATTAGCCTCCTGAAACTTTGGAATCTTCGTAACAGTTTGGAAATCACAAACAAGCGTTATTTAACTAGAGGCCAACCCTCAACCCCAATGCTTGATGTAAATAGGAGTGAGAACTGGCAAATTTGAATGGAGAGAATATTTTGTATTTGATGCACATGCACCAGTGATGCAAAGTTACAGGCAACCATGAAATAATAGTAGTCACTAGCCTTGATTATGAAAATGTTTTGTACCACAGTAGGAAAAGGCTTTCTAGTTTAAGTAAAGACATGTCGTATAAAAACTAACCTTGATAATTGGCTTTTCGGTCATGATTATAGTCACCCAACCAACATAAGGCAAGAACCTGCAATTGAAGTATGTGATTAGAACTTATTTTCTCACACTGGAAAGCACATCACCACCCTATTGCTTGAAACATGAACTCAGGAATGCAAGATATTTTCAATATATCCCAAAAACCTATATAAAGACACAGCAACACCAAAACCTTTAAAAGAGAAACAGGAGAAGCAGGAATGCAAGTCTTTCCCAGAGTATAAAACATTATTATCATTCTCTATTTGCTAAAACATTATTCTCCAATAAAAACACGACCAACTCCATCAACTTTGAGGGTAGTCTAACACCAAAACACTAAGATTCAAATTTCAAACAGAATTAGTTAACAAATATATGTCCCAGTATGCCCCCCTCTCTCTCTCTCCCTCCATAAAATGCATGAATAAAGGTATGCGTTTGTATGAGTGCTGGATTCTTAAGATACGCTATGATTTTGAAGAGGAATGTAAGGAATGACCAATAATCTGTTATGCACAAAAAGAAAGGTCAAAGGCTTTACCCAACAGCTCTGCCCATGATATGGTGCCGATTAAGATAGAGCTGACCTTGAGCATATAAAAGCCTGTCATCCCCATAATTGTTGTCTCCTGAAAATTCACAGATAAAGGAAGAACATTTAAATATCAAACAACGCAATTCTTGCAATTTCAAACAAAGTTAACATTAATCATAATTAGTTGTCACCTTTGGTGAGGACATCAACTTCTCCGGTATATTGCCTTTCATGGACCTTCAACAATATCAAATATGAAATCAGAAGATATCAAGAACATGTTATCTGTTAAGATACCAAAAATAGATTTCTTCTTTCCTACTTATATGGTTTCAACTTTCAGATACTGTATAAGCTTTTCTGGACATAAAATAGTTTCAAGAAACTAGAGTCCCAAGAAATAACTAGATCATGAAAGTCAAGAATGGCCACTGCACTGGCTAGCTAGCTCCAAAAGGAAAGCATTCAGGGAACAAGAAAATAATCAATATACTTGCATAAAGAACCCCAAAGAAATAAACAAGGAAACTCTAATATACAAAACACACAAATTACAGTTCAACAAACACAACGAGTTCAGATTTAAAGCAGTAAGTATCGCATCTGCTGCAATCTTTCACTTGCATAAAGAATATGCGAGCTCAAACAATTATTGTTTGTAAACTTCCCATCCTGACAATTTGGATGCTAATTAACAGCTGCAACTAGAAAGGTTATAGAAGCTTCATTGCTAATGCTTCTTAGCTGTCAGCCTGTCACTGTCCCTTTAAGTTTATCTATGAAAATTAGCTTCTTATATAACCATCCTTAGGCTATATTGGTAGCAACAAAATCAGTAATTATGCATCTATGACTAATAAATTGATCAGTTATGTACAATTCCTCGGAGCAAATACATGTTCCCCAAACAGTGACTCTTGAATAGAAACATTTGTTGCTACCACATTAGCAAATTAAGTCAACTGATTCATTGCTCCAATTCTATGGCAAGTTAAAATGTTTGTTGCTCATATATATGAATATCCAGATTAAATGCCAATAGAAATGCTTCAAAATCATTTGAATACGACTTTTTTCAACAGTCATAATACATACAGCTCAGTTCAAGACCAATAAAAACAATCAGTACATATTAAAATGTTACCTTAATTACACGATGGACAATTGGGATTTCACGGCCCTGAGAAATTCAGTTAGAGAAATGAATTAGCAAAAGACCATTGAAGGCCAAAACAGCAGTAACAACCATGAAATGAAATACAGAATGAAATAGAAAGAAAAAGAAAAATACAACAGTACTTACATCAATATTAAAAACAACAATCTCCCCTGCTCGGATAGGGTCTTTACTCATGTGTAAGAACAAAATATCCCCCTGCACATGACATAGTCATAATAAATTCAGAAAAAGCTACACACATGGGGATCCAAATAAACAATACTGATCATACATATCAAGTAGGTCCATGAAATGATTGATTGACAAAATTACTTCCATTTTAATTTTACTACATATAAAAAATATGTCATTCACAAAATCAAACGACAAGATTATTGGCAGTTTGCTAACAATAACTAGCACAGTGCAGTTGCCACCAGTACTTGGTGTGCCCTAATTTTGTGTCAGATAAAGCAGGGACTGGAACAACATTGTCTTGACAACATACAAAGAGAGGAACAAATTTGTATCAATTTCAAGGAAACAAAAAGCTCTTAGTAAAAGGAAGTGAAGCATGTTATTAGTCAAAGCTCTAAGTTACATATCATATACAGATCAGAACATATTTGCAGGAAAAAGAAAAAGGTACACACTATATGGTGTTAGATGGCAGATTCAGCATATCCATATCCTTTATTCGTAAATCTATAATTTCATACCCATTAAAATCTTCATTTCCCTTAAATTATCCGGGTCCAACTATATGCATGATCCTCCGAATATGGGGGGGGGGGGGCATAATTTAAGCATTCTCTTGTTAAGTTGCCTTGCCCTTTTGAAGCCGGGTTCCATACTTCCCGAAAGAATAACGACAACAGGAGATTCACTGCCAGTGATACACATCAAGCCCTTCCATATTATGAGGGCCGATGTAACAATCATACCTGAAACAGTACATCTTTCTATACGATCAACTTGTCACGAGTAATTGATAAAAAACAAACAAACAAACGAATTAGACAACAGCTACGATTGGGTAAAAAAAATTAACCCCAATGACCCACTAAACAAACCCACACAATCTGGATCTGTCTGAAACCAAAAGGTAAAACCACGTTCTCAGTTCTTAAAAGTGCAACACAATTTGACTTGGTTTCTCAAAATATTTAAAAACCGTCGCGATTGGAGTGAAAAAAAGGGTTGACAATGGACGAGTTAGACTGAAAAAGCAAGGGGAAATATAACAATCGTGGGTACATACGGCGGAGAGGACATTACCAAGGCTGACGGCCTGGGTGAGGAGCTGGCGGAGCTCGATTGATTTGACGGAATCTACGGTGTCTCCGATCCAACCCATTTTTCTCTCTTCGATCTGTTTCGGTTTCTTTGTTTTTCTTCGTCGTCCTTTGCGGAGCAGCTGCTATGACTGTCCAATCTTATATATTTATATAAATTCAGATAATTTATAGGATAAAGTACATCACTTGTCAATTTTCTTTTTAAATAATAATTTAGTCACTCAATTAAAATTTTTAACAAACATATTTAGAGGTGAGTATTTGATCGAGTAAAGTAAAAAAAATGAGTTAGTCTAATTGACGAGTCTTATTTTCTAACTAGGTATAATTATCTAATAATAAAGTAACTATGTCTATCGAGCTATCACATAGCGTGGAGTGCGACAATTGGTTGGGATTTGTTAAAATGGTGTAATATTGAAATTTTTAAATACAAAAACTTAATCTTATCGAATTATTTTTTAATTATGATCAAATTGATAAAATATATAAATTTTATAAATTAAAATTATTATTATATCATATACTACGTTTCAATTTCAACAGCAGAATGACTTATTTGTCACAAAATTTTAATTGCGTGACAAAATTATTATAAAATTGATGTGTTTATTACTAAACTTATAATTGAGTGACATATTGTTAATTTACCGAAATATATATTCTTATTATAATTATTTATATATTTATATTTCCTTTTCTTTTCTTTTTTGAACAAAATATTTCCTTTTCTTGAATCCAATGGAAAAGGGAAAAAAAATTAAGACTGACATTTCTTTCCTTTATTATTCTTTTTGAATTTATTTTTTATATATATGACGGCAAAAATATACAAAGAATGTTATAAAAGTTTTTTATTTAATATTTGATATTACAATTCATCGGTTTTAATTAATTTAATTTTTTCCTAAACATAATAAATTGAGTCTTAACTAGGGATGGCCATGGGTTGGGTTTTTGGCCGATCCACGCTCGATCCAAAAATTTAATACTTTCATCCAAACCTAATTCTATCCGACATTTTATGATGTTTCACCCGACCTGAACTCGAACTCGAATTATAGAGTAAAAACCCGAACCAAATCCTGCCCAACATAAATAGAAAATTATCATTTTTATTATTATTTGATAAAATAGAGAGCTAATTGAAAAAATACAAATAAAAAAGGGAGCATTATAATATTTTTATTCATTTTTTATTAGACAAAATAGGGAGATGATTGAAATATATATAAAAGAGGGTCATTGTAGTAATTATACTTAAATATTTAGAATAAAATTAAACTATTATTTCGGGTCAGATCGGGTAGGGTATCTTCACCTTAAACCCAAACCTGACCCGACCTTATCCTAAAAAAATCAGACCCAAACCCAACTTCAATCCAAAATTTTCTTTAAAAAACCCGACCCTATAAAATCGGATTAGGTCAGAACCAATCGAGTATGGGTCAAATAGCCATCCTTAGTCTTAACAAACTAACATGTCGTTTTTTCTATAAAAAATTCTAAATCTTTACTTATATATTTAAAATTTGTGTTAAAGATCTAAATTTTAGATCAGGAAAGTGATTCACACGTATACTCAAAGTCATTGATGGTGGTTATGGAGTTTGAGAGAATGTGAATTTTTTTTGGGACCAATCTAATTTTGGTGGGTGAGTCATCCAAAGAGAACTTTTTATATACATAAAATTTCGAATTTAATATCTATTTAATCAATACCAAGGTGCTTACCATTTGGACTAACACATTGATCGAAAATGGAGAAATTTTTATTATTTTACAAAAATTTGGAGGGATCAATATGGGAACAAAAGTCTTATGTTATATTTTGTAAAAGGTAATGATTACTATAAATATTTTTAATTATAATAAATAATTGAATAAATTATTTAGATAATCACTCAACTATAGAGCTATTTATCTTTTGTCACCTGACTTCAAAAACCTCCGATTTGTTACTAACGTTAAAAACTGTTGTTATTTTGGTTACTATCTGTTATGATGATGTGGCTTTTTAAGTTGTATATTAAAGTATTTAATTCTCATTATTTACACATTTGATTCTAAATAAATCTAACAAATTTAACCCTTCAAATTTATATTTTTTTTGTCAATTTAGTCCTCATTTGAAATTTTAAAATATAATTATAAGAAATTAAAAAAAAAGTATAGAAAATTTTTAGAAGCCAACCTTTCAATATTGCCATCTTATATATTATAAAAGGCACAAAGTCAAAAAATGCCCCCGACTGAATAGTCACTTTGGCCCCTATTTTTTGGGGCAATTCAACCCTCAACGTTTTATTTTGGGTCAAAATGGCCCATCTGCGGTTGAAAATTGTTAGAAAACTGACAGTAAATAGTTTGAAATGACTTAAAAGAATGATAAGTCAGCAAAAATATTTTATATTTTATATAATTTATAAAATTATTTTTTGACTTATGTAACGTTTTTCAAATCAATATATTTGTCTATATTATATTGTCATGTCAGTGTGCACTGCCATGTAGGTTTGTCACGTCACTTCATACCATTTAACGTTAGTTGACTGACAATTTTCATCGGTAAAAGGGTCATTTTGACCAAAAATGAAACGTTAAATGTTGAATTGCTCCAAAAAAAGATTAGGAGACAAAGTAACTATTCAGTTGAATGCTGTGAGCATCTTTTAACTCTATGTCATTATAAAAAGAGTTTGAAGGAAATAGATTTTTGGGTAAACTATTCAAATGTCACCCAAACTTTAGGGTGCTTTCATTTTGGTTAAAAAAAACTCTCAATTTAGTCGTTGCCATTAAAAAACGGTTCATTTTAGTCACTTGAGTATTAAAAACATAAATGGTGTTAATGGTAAACTACTAGATTGGTCACCCAATTATTAGGGCATTTACATTTTGGTCACCAAATTTTTTATATATTTTTTAATCGCTCAAATTGACCTTTGACCAATCATGGTAAGACTCATTTTTTGATGTAGAGAGGTAATTACAGTCCAATGCAAATGTCAGGATTCAAACTCATACAAAATGAGACAACATGAGCATCATTTTTGACACATCATCAACCTCTTGTTAGTCATCTTCCTTAGTCAACCTCATCACTTGGTTGCATTAACATTGGTAGGAGTTTAACGCTTAGCTTAGTAAATGAACAATTTCTTTAATGAGAGAGAGTAAATTGAGATATTTTTTTAACTAAAATGAAAACGTCCTATAAATTAAATGACACTTAATTAATTAAAAAATATTAAAATTAAATAAGAAAACATATATTATAACCGTCACACTTTAATTCAAAAGTTTTGTAAAACCAAACATATTCTTCATCTTTTGTTCAACTTGCCATTTTCTATCCTCGTCAAGGTAGCAGTCCCGTGACAACTGGCCTGGTATGGGTGTAGTTTCCATGAGCGTTGAAGGTGGAGGAGTAGGCCTTCTTCCCCGGAACTGTGGACTGTATGTAAACATAACGAAACTGAATGTTACTGCACCCAACATTCTGGTCGCAGCTCAAATTGATCACCTTGTCGGTGATTGATGTTCCGATGATGGAGCTGTACGTTATGTCGCTGATCTTAATTCCTGATGTCTACAAAAATTTAGGTTCCAAAACCATAAACATGGACATTTCAAAATAAATATATACCAAAAGTCATTTTAACCCAATTACACTACAGAAGTATAAAGAAATTGTTGTATGCAGAAGAATAGTTATACCGACTATCGAAATCTGTCACTATAACAATGTTTAAGTGACGGATTACTCATCTTTTATTACATGTAGAACTACCGGCACATATTAGATCACATGTTTGTATAGATTTTATCTATAGTGACAGATCAATTCTTTCATCACTATAGATCTTATATATACCGACAATTTTCCTTTCAACTGTAGGTACATTGAAGTCTTAAAAAGAGCTATTCTATATAAAAAAATGGCGATAATTTAATATTTAATTTGATTTTTTTTGTTATAAATACAGTTTATGAGTCGTATAGGAGAATTTGTTTTTGGTGAGATTTCGTTTGGATTCAAGTTTACCCACCTCATTTTTACAATTTACTCTGTCGGGACAATAATATTGGTCGATAATAATAGGGCTATCGGCTCGGATGAACCTAATTTTTTCGAATGAGATCTTTCTTGCATATCCAACGTTTCCCTGCACAGCATAAAAAGAATCAAGACTAAAGTTGCTTGCTTGCATTAGAAAATGTAATAAATTAACATCACCTGCCATGTCTTGATTCTAACTCCTGTCATGGTTCCTTTGAAAGTACAATTCCGCACCTGTACTTCCTCCACTTTGTCATTCTCACCAGCACCCAATGATCCAATGCTGCAAATTGTGCTTTCTTTATCAAACAAATTATATACATTTTGTTGTATAACGAATTTTTGTTGTAGCTGTTGTCTTCTAACCTGATGCCATGCCCAGGCCCGCATGCGATGCCGGTAACGTTGATCTGGGATGACCCTGCACTAATAGCTACACAATCATCCCCTGCCACCATTGCACATAGTGATAAACAACGGTCATGATAAAAATTTGACACTGCTTATCCAATAATACGAAGAAAGTGAAGTTTTTCGTGGTCAAGATCGTATATAGCCAAAGTACCAGTGCCGATGAAAGAATCCCGGATCCGAATGTTGGTTGAACTAGATATATCAATACCGTCGGTGTTAGGGCTTGTTCCCGGGGCACTTATATGCAGGTTGGAGACGGTGACATTGTTGCAATTGGATATGGTAATATGGTTTCTTTGGCTATTGATATGTCTTATTCCCTTGAGCACAAGCCCATTGCACCCATAAAATGTGAGTGCCTGTCCAAAACAAGAATAAGCCCTTAAATGACTATAACGTGCCACGTTAGTTAATTACAAATGTAATCAATGTTATTACGGATAATGAATGTTTACCGTTGGTCCTTTGCATGTCACACCCTGGAGAAAGTACACATGTATAAGAATTTTCCCAAGATAACAAGAAGAAAAAATGGATTATTGCAATATTGACCTACCGTCGGAACCTTATGCAAACAAGGGTTCGGCCACCAAGCATGCCCTCGGCCATTAATCGTGCCAGATCCGATGATGTTAAGTCCATTTACATTTGTGAAGGCAAGCCATCTGTTAATGTGAAAACCTTCCCATGCCATTTTGGAATTGGGTGCAACGATGTCCCCTGACATCTACCATATATATCCGATACGAGCATACTCGACATCAAATATTTAAAAGAATATATGTCGAACACGAATATTTAAAATAATATTTATATTGATTATATTTACCAAAACATAGATAGAAGTGGACTTGCAGGGACCGCTGAAAGTCACAGGATTCAATAAGAATATCTTCTTATCTGGTATAATAAGGCTTGGATTTCTTGATGGAGCATTGCAGGCAGCTTCCCATGCTTTCAAAAATGCCTACCAGAAAAAAGTTACTAGCAAGCTAACGTAACATAAATAACGACGAGATCGGTGTATGAACTCACAGCAGAATCATCGGCTCTCCCGTCTCCGACCGCTCCATAACTCATCACATTAAACGAATTTGATGCGCCGCTTACTCCTGGTGCGAGGGTGTGCAGAACTGTAACGACAACGGTGAAGACCAGACGTTCCTGCATCAAGCATTGTTCATCAGAGCTATCAGATGAAAACCGGCTAAGATTTATGTTTTGGAGGGATCCTCCGAGCTCACCATTTTGTGTAATATAGTATGGGGAAGATAATAATATATAACAGCAACATATATAGAGATTTGGATGTATAATGATGTAAATTAATGTGGATTCCTTGGTGTAAAACAGGAAGTTAACTTCTTGTTTAAGTTCCTTGTTGCTTAAGGTATGCGATTGCTGACCAATAAAGGGTGTAATTAAGCTTAAGAATGAACCAAGAAGAACAAAATTATTGGATCTGGTGCATGATCAGGACCTAAATTGAAGGGAAAACACATGGTATGCACAGGCAAGCCAGAATTAACTATTTACAAGTCTAGATTAAAAACATAAAAAAATAATTTTACCTTGTTATTATTTATTTCATACATTTTCTTCCATTTTATATTGAAAAATATGGGTTTACTTTAAAACTATATTAAAATACCGTGAAATTAAAGTTTAATTAAATTGTATTTGACTTTGAAGCTGATAGTGAATTACATTAGCTAATAGGTGATTGCATTAGCTGGTTTGACTAATGGATTATATTAGCTGATTATAGCTGATAGCTGTTTGCTTATTTGAACATATAAGGACATGATTATATTCAATACTTGTTTGAATTATTTTGAATTGTTTATTAGTTATCAATATTTTGTATCTATTATTAATTAGATTATGAAAATTATTTTTTTAATATCACGTTACTAAGCATATTTGAAGGATCTATATATTAATTTATTATTTATATAATTATTTTTAATATAATTTGATTAATTATTAAATCTAAATGAAAATAGAAAAGGTTAAATTTAGGTTATTTGGAGATTATTGGTAATTGCTAAGGGTAAAATAGTCCTTATAACTCTTATGTCAAAACCTCTAATTTCAAAAATCTACTATTAATAGGTTTTTCAATTTGAGAGGTTTCACTCCAATCCGATATTACAATCTTCAATTCACCAAACATCTAAAATAACAGATTTAACTAGTCAAACATCTAATTTTGACTCAAAACGTAGTTTATCAAACATGGCTTTCATGTAAAACTAGGCACTTTAAACTTATATTTAATTAGATTACATATTAATCTTGGGATGAATGCATTAGGATTTTTATTTAAATGAACTTAATACCATTATTAGAGAGTTTTAATGGAATAGAAATTCATTAAAAATATAAAAATAAAAGAAAATTTGAATCCATCTCAAAATTAATATATAATTAAATTAGAACTAAGTTTAAAATATATCACATATATTTGCATAAAAAATATTTAAAAAATAAAAGGAAAGAAAAAAATATAATGATCACCCATGACAGTTTTCTTAAAAAACAATTTTACACATATTAATTAAAAAACATTATGTGTAATATTTTGAATTTTAATAACAATTAAAATAAGAGAAAAACTTTAATACACAGTCTGTGTAAACTTTAGTTTACACAGATCTTTTAGTTACACAGACCTTTTAATTTTAGGGGTTATAGGTTTAGTTTAGGGTTTAGAGTTTAGGGGTTTGGGTTATAGGGTTTAGAATTTAAGGTTAGTGTTTGGAATTTAGGGCTTAGGGTTTAGTTTTTTAAGGTTTAGGTTTAATTTTGATTATAGTAGAAATAGGCAGGCTTGTGTAAAATTTATTTTACACAGTCCGTGTATTAAATTAAAACCCTTAAAATAATGACTTAAAGGTTTATTGCTCTCTTAAACACTAAAGTATATATTTTTTACCGAATTGCCTCTAAAGTATTTTTTTGGACGATTTGCACCTTAACTTTGAAATGTTACCACCTCACGTGACAATTCTGACATAAGGCAAACGGTTTACTTAAGTAAAAAAAAGTTAAATAGCTTGTACTTTATCAGATTTTTGTTTTGTTTTGTTTAGTCCTATTTTTTATTTAATCTGAAATTATTTCTATTTATATCTAAATTTATAATTTAGTGTACTTTTTTTTAATTTCTTTTATTTATATACATTTTAATTGAACCATTCAAAATTCAGAAATCAAATTAGTCTCCATCGAAAAGAATTTTAAATTCAGTTAAGATGCTATCAAAGATGCAGAATAATGCAGAATGGAAGATGTGTCAAAAGGTATTTAAAATGAAGGAAATTGTACAATCTAGACGATTGATAAGCACCTCTCTTGTAGATACATCAATGCAACGTGGGACTTTTCATACCCTTATACACTTTTTTTTGGTATAGTTCGTGTACATTTTTATGATTCATGTTCAGGATTCGTGACTCTATTTTTAAAAAATAACTCAGCAACTGAGATTTTTTTTCCAAAATAAGAAAGTAGTTTTATAACAAATTAGCTTATGTGTTTGATTATCCTAAAAGTTACGTCGATAGAAAACAGTACAACATATATATACTGTTTCAACATGTCATGCAGGGCGGATCCAAAAATTTAATCTTGGTAGTTCATCGACCAGTGTAATAATCTAGAATTATTTTATATCGGTGTAATAATGTATTGATAAGGAATAATTGTTGTACAAGCAAATACGGTTTATAGTCAGATACATATTAACATTGAAAAATAAATCAATATCGTGTAAATATGCTTGAAAAATAAGAACTATCATACATCAGTGTAATTGTGTTTTAGAGAGTAGAAAAATTTGCTCCAGTAAAATTAAATATTGACAGCGACAGTTGTTGTGCAGAAAAGCATAATTTTTATATTTCAAAATCTATTTGGAGTTCTAGGATTTTATTTAAATTAAATTGTAATTATTTTAAAATTTCCAAATCAAAATTTAGTTAAATTGTTTGACATGAATGTCAATTTATTCAACCAAGATTTTTTTCAATGAGATTAACAAATATACTTAAAACAGTAATAAAATAATAGTTTGGATAACCAAAAATAGTTTATGAGCTCAAAGCAAAAATTAAGATAATTTAAGGGTTACTTTTTCATTCAAACAAAAAAATTCTTAATATTATAGGGTAAACCATACTGGTAGTCACTGAACTTTTAGAGTGTCTTCACTCTGGTCATTAAAATCGAAAAGCTCTCATTATAATTAGAAAACTTTTAATTAGATTTCACTACAGCCAACCATTGCCATTAAAAAATGTTGATATGACACGTTAATTTTTTTCCCCAAAAAGAACCCCAATATTTCAAAATTTCCACCAAGGTTAAAATTTTGATGAACGGAGACGTTGTCGATCTATCCCAACAGTAAGAAAGATTCAATAAGTCAAATTGTTAGTATAGTTTGGTTTCAAGCTGACCTGGTGGTTAACAATGACATATCAAAAAGTTAACTTTTTAATTTAAATTGAGATTTTTAATGTATTATTGACATGATTGTAAAATGTATTATTTGATAAAAATAATTTAAAGTTTAAAATAAAAAATTAAAGTTTAATGGCTGAATTTTAATTTAAACAGAAAAATTAGGATAAACTACACTTGTGATCACCAACCTATTTATCTTTTCATATTTTGGTCATCGAACTATTATTTTCTGACAAAATCGTCACTAACATTACGTTTTTTTCACTCTTGGTCACCCGCAGTTAAAAACTAACGGAAAAAATAATAGTTCTGTGACAAAATATAGAAAAAGAAATAATAGATTGGTGATCAAAGCAGGAAAAAAACGTAACATTAGTGACTAAAATAAAAAATATAAAATTTTAGTGAGATTTTACCAAAAAATAATAGTTCGGTGATCAAAACAGAAAAAGAATAATAAGTTGAAGACCACAAATGTAATTTATCCAAAACATTTATGGTAGGTCACCGGACCTACCATGCACTATGGTAGGTCCGCCCCTGATGTCATGTGTGTCAACTCAGATTTATTACTGGAGACATGATTTGGGCTGTATGGTTCCTCTATTCACTCCATACGCATTGTTGCAGCCAGCAGTCAATTGGCTGATTTCATGAGTTGCCGGTGCCAATCGAATGTTGTCTAATGTTATGCCCCTGCATGGAACCACATTGCTGCAATTCAGATTGATTGCCACTTCTGTCTTTGATGTCCCGATTAATCCGGAGTAGCTTACGTCCTTGATAAGAACTCCGGTTTTCTGTCCAAATTTCAACCATAAAGATCAAAAATATTAAAATACGTAAATTTTACGTAGTGTAAATGCATCATTATATCTTACAGTTTGCTTGCATGCATTTGGACGATAACAGTAGTACTGATCAATGATAATAGGGTTTTCCACCGCAGTGAAGTTCAAGTTGGAAAAAGTTACACCTTGAACTATACCTTGACCTGTCTGCATATCAAATATGAAGTTAACTTTAGAATTTACCTCGCTTGTATTTTCGTTAAAATTTTGTCACAAATTTGTTACCTGCCATGTCTTGATTCGAGCTCCATTAGTTGTCTCTCGGAAGTTAACTCGCATTACATTAATATTCTCTACTTCAGCCGGCGTTCCACCCGAGCCTAGGCTTCCGATGCTATTGTGTACCGAAAGTCATTAAGATAAGGCATCATATTACTTCAATTTCATAGGAAAGTAGATGAGATGTGTGTTTTTTTTAATATCTTACCTTATACCATGACCCGGACCACAATCGATGTCAGTGATGTTGATGTTGAAAGTTTTATCACCGATAGATATACAATCGTCACCTGTTTTGCCATCAAACAACCGAAAATATGAAGGCATCACTTTTGATTTGCGAAGACGCTTTTAAAAGACTGCGAACATACCGGCACTGATTTGCGAATCATGAATGGAAACATTACTGGCGAACTGAAGATGTATGCCGTCTGTGTTGGGGCTTGTCCCGGGTGATTGTATGTTCAAGAACCCGAAGTCGACATTCTGGCATCCGAGAAGCAATACATGTGTTTGGGGGCTGTTGTGGAAGCTAATGTCTCTCATTTGAATGTCGTTGCATTTCTGAAACTTGAGGCTCTGCATGAAAAGCATAGAATACCGTCATGTGTAGCAAGTGTTGGTAGTTTGTAATGTTATGATCCTCTTGACATGCTTACCGTCGGTGCTAGCGTGACACATCCCTGACTGGGATGATATCTGCATGATTTGTCCCACCAGCCTTTGCCACGTCCATCCATGGTGCCTTTGCCGTAAACTCTTAGACCGTTTACGCCCTGAAAGGTTAACCATGTTGACAGATCGGTTGCCTTCCACTGACCAGGACCATCGGGTGCTAAAATAGTTCCCGAGAGCTGCACAGATTTTATATTGCAAATGTCAGTATTTAATCTGAATTAGTCTGCCAATGAATTGTATGCCGGTAGTTAAAAAAATGTTATTTGTTGCAGCATTCAGTTACCTGGACTTGGATTGTGGTGGACTTGCAGGGGCCTGTGAATATCATTGGACGCACCAAAAATTCTTTGCCCTGGGGAATAACCAAGGTTGGACTACTCGTTGCTTTGCATGTATCGCCCCATGCCTTCATGAACGCCTGCATTCCACACAATTTAAACGTTATGTTAAAGCTGACTCTTTTTTTTTTCAAAAAAAACGAACAACACTTTATTGGATATATAAAGATATGATTTTATTAGACTTATCAGATTTAATCTAAATTTGAGATTGGTTCAACAGAAAATGATTTGAAAATTGGAATTTGTATTAAGGATAATTATTCTCTGCACAAGCGTTTGTGAAAATTTTATTTACACAAGCGTATTAGTTTTAGGGTTTATGGACTTTATTTAGGGTTTAGAGTTAAAATTTAGGGTTTATAGGTTAAAACCTAAATCTCTAACCATATTATCTTAAAACCTAAACTCTAAATTTTAACCCTAAACCCTAAATTCTAATAATGAACCATAAATTATAAACCCCTATATTAAAACCCCTAAACTGTAAAATTAAAGCGCTTATAGAAACAAAAAGTTTTTACCGCATGTGTGTATGAGATAATAACCCTTGTATTAATCCAACCAAAAACTAATCTGATTCTCTGAATTGACAAGTTTAACTATCATCTAAATAAATAAAATAATTGTCTTAATACATCATTCAATACTTGAATTTGACACTATTTTCTAATGTGCACTCATGTGGTACTTGTGTTTTTTCTCTACAATTTGGTACTTAAATCTGACAAATGTTACACATTTGGTACCTGAATTTAACATTTTTAATGCGCACTCAATTAAGCGGTAATGAACAAAAAAATCAATTGGCCTCTTCCGTTCCCTTTGTCACTATTCTTTTCATTAACGAAATGATTTAATTGGTTCTTTTCTCTTTTGTTCATAACGGTTTAATCCAACGTACATTAGGAAAATAATGTCAAATTCAGGCACCAAATTTATAACATTTGTCAAATTCAAATATCAAATTGGATCAAAAAAATACATACACCACATTAGAAAAGAAGTGTCGTATTCAAGTACCAAGTGTGTAACGTTTGTTAAATTCAGGTATTAAATTGGATAGTATCCCATTAAAAAATGTGTCAAATTCAAGTATCAAATCATATAAACAAATAACTTTTAAAAAAATTCTATATCTCATCCTCAATTATGAGTAAAATAGCTTGAACAAATCTCTAAGTTCAAGATGTGATCATAAGCTGAAAAATGGATAAAATTTTTATGGGAAAAAAGTGAAACATTTTACCGATGAATCATCAGTAGTGCCGTCGCCAGAAGCTCCATAGCTTAGAACATTAAACAAATTTGAGTTTCCATTTGCACAAACACAAATTGTTAGCAGTGAGAGCAGGCAAATTGCATGTGGGTTTGATAATGAATCCTGAAAAACAAAAGAAATTGGGATTTCAAATCAGTAATCTATTCGGATTAAAGCAGCCTCAGTTTAGAATTTGAACAACATATTTCTTACCATTGTACGCAGAATCATATAGACGACAACAATGACAATGATTTTAAGGTGAAACTTCAATTGTTTTTTAAGGAAGGAAATGCCGAATTGGAAATGCCGAATTATATGTCCAATTCAGCATTTCCTTCCTTAAAAAATCAATTGAAATTTTATCTTAAATCATAATTTCCTTTCTTGTCTTCCTAAGAACATACAAGCCTGAAGCCTTCCTGAAGAAATAATAATTATAAAATATATTACCTTATATGAATTATTATCCCATACACACGCGGTGAAATTTTTTATTTCCACAAGTGCCTCAATTTTAGAGTTTAGAGTTTTAGTTTAAGGGTTTTAGTGTATGGGTTTAGGGTTTATGGTTATAATTTAGGGTTTATGGTAATATAGTTACAGATTTAAGTTTTAACCTATAAACCCTAAATTTTAATGATAAACCCAAAATTCTATCAACAACCCATAAATTCAAAACTACTACACTTAAACCCCTGAACCCTAAATAGAGCCCCTAAACCCTAAAACTAATGCATTTGTGTAAACAAATTTTTCATACGCGCTTGTGCATAGAATAATTACCCATATTATATTTATGAAAGTATATTAATTATAAGAATATTGTACAAAATTAGTATTTTTTAGATAAAAACAAAACCGCAGTTCAATCTAAATAATGTTTTTGTCAACAAAATTATAAATTTCTATCTTAGTTTAGTGGCAACTCTTAGACTTACTTAATAGAAATCATTAGTTCAAAGACCCTTGGTTGCATCTAAGAAAGTCTCACGTTGTGTGTTTTGACTGGTTGAAATTTTTTGTAACGGATATTTGAAAAATAGGGAAACTCATATGACCTTTTAAAGTTAGAAGACAAACAACTCAAAAAACTTTAGTGACAACTTAATACAGCAAATAAAATTCTCAGTCCTCTACAATTTTACATATTGTTATGCTAATTGTTTGAAAACACAAACTATCGCAAAGGTAGATGAAAATCGTGTTGTAAGACAAATGAAAAATGTGTCACAAGGCAGGAAAAAAATTTGTATAGGAAAATTGTGTCACAAGATAAACGAAATAAAACACAATAAGATGTACGAAGGGATAAAAAACTTATGTCCCTTTTCGGTGCCATTTCTATGCTCCAACATTAAAAAATTAAATTCTAAGTCTTAACCTTAAATTATAAATTCTAAATCTTAAATTATAAACCCTAAAAGATATACTCTACCACTAATTCTCTAAACCCTATACCCTAACCTTAAACTTCATCATTAAACCCTAAACTTATATTTTTAGTGTGGAACATAAATAGAGTACCGAAAAAGACAAAAATTTCTATTACGTACGGAAAAAATCCAAAACAGATGAACTATTAATGGAAACCGAAATGAATAAAGAAATAAAAAAATAAATTAAAAAATCATTCATGATAGATAGCTAATACAAAAGAAGATAAAACAAATTAAGAAAATTAGCAATCGAAAAGAGAGCTGCAGCCCACCAACAGATAGGCTTCATGTACTGTATCACACATGATTATTTTGACTGAATAGTTGATTTAGAAAGGTTAAAGTTTGTTAGATCGTTACTCAACTAACTAATCAGTCTCTTTTTTGTATATATATCGACTGGTCTCTATTTGAGATATTACAGTATGTGATCAGTAAAATAAGAAGAGAGTACCGTCTCTCGTTCCCCATCTTCATCTTCCTCACATTTTAGTTTCTTATATTGTTCTAGTTCTAAGAACTTGATATGGTATCATTCGCCATTAAAGATTCCGACGTTGTGTCTTCCGCCATCGCCGTTTAGATCTTCTCCGTTTTCAGTCGCCAAACGAATTTCCTGGTGGAACTTGTGTCTTCTCTGCTTAAAGAACACTGTGATTGCAACTCCTACTTCAATTTCAGAAGTTTCTCCTACTGGTGATCTTGTTGCTGATAATGCAGGTTTAGATTTTGCTGGTGAAAATCTAGCAGATTTAGAAACTGTTCCACCTCAACTCGACATACATTTACCCCCAACATCAACATGGGAAACTGCTTACCACTTTCATGTCATGCGCAGTGGATGCTATTCTCATTTGCTGCTGGGATTTCATTTCTGGACCAACAAACTAAATTAGCCATCTTCAACAAAATCTACACGCTTTGGATGTAAAAGTATTATTGAAGCCACTCAATCGAGTTCATGGTTGGCTTTCAAGGACAACAACTCAGATAGCCGAAGCTGATAAAGTTGGGATTCCAATACCAACCTACAAAAATGGTTCAAAAGTAGTCTTCACTACTCGCTTTGAGGACGTATGTGGCGAAATGGGAGCTCGAAAGAATATCAAAGTTGAGTGTCTGGGACCAGAACAAGCTTGGAAGTTGTTTGCAGACAAGGTTGGAGAAGAAACCTTAAATCATCCAAAGATTCAAGAGCTAGCGAAAAAAGTAGCGAAACAGTGCGGTGGGTTGCCTATTGCTCTAATTACAATTGGCCGAGGCATGTATTGGTCTTGCAGGGACGCAACTGAGGACTGGGAATATGCAATTCAGATGTTACATCGATCTGCATACCCAAAAATGGAAAATGACGTATATCCTCTTTAGAAATTCAATTATGATAGTTTGCCAGACACACTGAGATGTTGCTTCTTATATTTTGTTGTTTGTACTCTGAAGATTATCTCATTCCCCGAAAGAGTTTAGTAGAGTATTGGGTCTGTGAAGGGCTTTTGAATGAATTTGACAGAGTAAGCTAAGCTCGACTGGAAGGATATAGCATTATCAATTCTCTCTGCAGTGCCTGTTTACAACGTATGCCCAATCTCAGAGTTCTCAACTTGTCGGGAAATAGTGATCTAAGTGAGCTGCCTCAAGGGATTTGGAGTGTGTAAAGGTACTATGTTTTCTACCTTTTTACTCACATTATTGTTAGACTTAGGCTCATTTTAGTTGCATTATTAGTCATTTATGTATAGTTTTGTAGTTTATCTATTTCTTGGGCTTGGTTTTATGTTTTGATAGTTTTTGTAGAGAAATTGCTGCTGTTTTGCTTTATTTTGTGCAGGACGAGTTGTCGAGTCACTTGCCGAAGGATGCCACAACAAGTATGGATAAAAACCATTATCCGCAAAATTATCTCAAATGCAAAGGATAATTATCCCAGATTCAAAATTCAAATCTAAATCAGATAGAGGTCAAATCTCACATATTTCACACGCATTTGGACTCCTTCTCCTCATCTATTTAAGGAGATCGCAACATCAACAAAGGGGAGTCAATCGTGAGAGAGAGATCGGATCTAAGAGGGAGATCGGCGCACGACCATTAACGCAGATTGGAGGAGTTCGTCTCCATTTGTTTTTATCTTGTATTGTGCGATTCACTCATGTCTGGGTTTTATTCTTTTGTGTTTCCTTTTTACCCAGCAATGAACTATATAAATTGGCTTGGGATTATCGGGTTTTATTGGTGTGTAGAGACGAATGAATGGTTTTGGTTTTTAATTCAATAAATTCATTGTTTATCCATTCTTGATTCTTTATTTTCGCTTCAAGGAAATTGGAAAAGGAACTTCATTGCATCTATTTATCTAGGCCCGGGAGAGCTAGATTTACGAAAAGAGTGGATACAGTTTCCATTTAAACAATCGTTGGTGGAAACTAATTTGCCTTAGGAATAAGGATCGGATTTCAGTGGCTAAGAAGAGTGCAAAGATTGATGTTGCTCACCCAAGGTTAACGTAGGGATGTATCACCAAGGCTTGCGTAAACATCAGTTCTTTGATTAGGGATAATGCGAAGGCATTGAAGAACACTCTGCCAAATATTGAAGGAGGAAACCTAGTTGCCACGGATTCTACTAAACCCAGTTGCCACGGCAGCCTACTTGCCTTAGCAATTACTAGCCACTGCAATTCATTCAGCAATCGCACCACTACTCACGATAACCCGGCCTATTCTCTCAGATTGATTATTCGTTTTCTATTTATTCTCTCTACTCTTAATTTGTTTTACTTGTTTATCATCACTATCTATCACCATCAATTTATTTACTTTTGCAGTGTAATAACTTAAGCAAAGTGGCTCAAACCAATCCATGTGGAGACGATACTTATACCTATCACTTATTACTTGCGACGTGTAAACTTACACCATTTGTGTAGCACTTAAATCACACAACAGAATTTCACAGTTGGTTCTTCTTGAATGTCCTGACTTACCCCAGACAAATGTGAGAGAGTTGCCAATAAAACTCAAGGCCTTGGAAAACCTCAAAATTCTGGACTTGAATCACATGTCCGTATTGAGAAGAATCCCACGACATCTGATATCTGGTTTTTCCAAGTTGCAAATATTCAGAATGATTGGTGTGAGATATCTATTAGATTATCAAGAGGAAGACAATGTTCTCACTGGGGATGGTGCAATAGTAGAGGAATTGAAATGCTTGAAAAACTTGAATGTGTTGAGTATGAAAATACTTTGTGATTTTGATCTACCAAGTTTGAGGCTTGAAGGATTCATCGAACAACTAGAGCTCCACCGGTTTGAGGAGTCAAAGGTGTTGAACATTTTATCTTTAGCAAATATGAAGTATCTGGAGACTCTATATATTACTGAATGTATAAATATGGAAGAGATAAAGTTGGAGAAGATACAGGCCTCAATCTTCCCAACTACTTCCTTTTCCTGTCAGATGCTGAGCCATGTTTTTATCTCGCAATGTAACAAACTGAAACACGTCACGTGGCTTATTCTTGCTCCAAATCTAAAACTTCTTTTTGAATATGGTTGTTCAGAAATGGAAGAAATAATGAGCGAGCAAAAGCTGAGTGAAATTGCAGATGCGGTTGGAATTCCATACCGAAACTTATTTGCAAAGCTTCATATGTTAAGTTTACTGCAACTACCAGAATTAAAGAGCATATACTGAGATGCCCTACCCTTCCCATGTCTGAAACGAATACACGTGCAGGGAGCCAGCTTTAAACTTAAGAAGCTTCCATTGGACTCCGAAAGTGCAGAAGGAAACCAAATTAGCATCGAGGGACCCCAAGAGTGGTGGGATAGGTTAGAGTGGAAGGATGAAGCCACTCGAAATGTTTTCCTTCCTTCTTTCATACCTCTACCACTCTGGAATGCGGAAAATTGAAATGGTCTTACATTTGTTTGCTCTCTGTTTCCTTATGTAATCAACTGTTGCTTCCTTATTCTTGTTTGTTTTCAGTTTGTGTGGAATGGCTGGATGCCAGTTGATTCAAATCTTTGATGTTAAGAGTCCTTTTTTGTGATTCAGTTTTGTTTGTGGTCTTGTTCCTTATCAGTTGCACATGTGCATGCATCAGTCATACTATAACATTACGTAGTACAAGGTATTATGATGAGCGTATAACAACAAGCCGTCTTAGCTCAGCCGGTAGAGCGCGTGGCTTTTAACCACGTGGTCGTGCGGAGAACTAGTTTTTTCATCCTGGTATTAGATTTTGTAGGTGAACTTTTGAATAGTTTATGAAAGTTGGGAATTTGGTTTTGAAAACCACAAGTTGTAATGGTTTTATGAATATTTTGCTGAAAAGCCATGGTTCTTTGCTCTGATTCTGCAGAAGGAGAAGGGTCGAATTCAACAGATATTAAACTTGCTGCTGTCTTAACATCATAAACATACCATTCAAATGGAGTGATATATGAAACAGGGAAGTAATGAACAGTAACAAAGCATGAATTCCTCTCCTCCCAGTCCCATAGATGGTAAAATGCATACAAAAGAGGAGCTGAATCAGAGTATTGATCTTCATTAAGGATCATTCGGCGGGAAGAACCGCTCAAGTATGGCTTCACACCCTCTAATAAGATTGTAAAGCAACTCGGTGAAGAAAAGGGCTGCTGCAAAACCCTAAGCATGCACGACGAGTAAACAGTCCCACCTGCTCGTTTGTTGTGCTTCTTCACAATCTTCATCAACCCTGTTTTCCGTATCCGTCACAGATGTTGAGATTCAAACTTCTATAAAAACATGATTAAGGGTATGTGTATGTATATGTATATGTTATATGTACCTGCAAAGTTGATGACACTGTAATGGAGTAGCATCACCATCTCCGAGTGGAAATCCAAGATTTCCCTCTGCAGTTCCAACATTTCTTCGTTGCCATCTAGGTTCTCAGCCCTGCTTTCAAGCTCCTGAAAACACCAAAAGGATAGAAACTTCATTGAACCAGAAGCAAATACAAAATTAATGACACCTATAGATTATAATATTATGTACCCGGAACATGATGATATAGTCTTCCTCTTTGTCGAGATAAAACGTATTGACCTTGTCGAGTTCCCGGTTTAATGACTGCTTGAACCCCATGTCTTGTGTCGGAGGATTCCCGGTGCCTGATCTTGCCCTGTGTCTTCCATTTGAATTAGGGTTCATCCGTTTCAGTTTCCTCTTCAGTTTCTTGTATGACAAGAACTTGAGTTCCCATTCGGGCAGGCTTCTTGCAACCTCCGCTCTGTGTCTTTTTCCATGTTTCATCTCTCCTCTCTCTGTATAAATCTGTCCCAAGGTTTAATCTGCAATTGCATATATGTATATAGTTGGGGACTTGGGGCTTGGAAGCATGAAGATGATTACGAGGTAGATTGTGGGATATTCGTTGATGCCATCGAAAACAGCATGTATATTCTGTTATGTGCTATTTGCAGGATTTGAATATTCTTCAATGTTGTCTTAGGAGTCGTATATTATTCAATAAAATGTGTCGGTATCAGAAAGCCATGAGATGTTGGTTTGATGGTAGATGCTGTCTTAATCCGACAAATGAAACTGTTGTTATGTGTTGGGCACCATTCGAAGGGATTGTATGCCGATAATTACAAGAAAAAACATGGGTGGGTCTACAATGCGGCATAGTCGCGGCACAAACCAAAATGTTACAAAACACGAAATACGAAATTGAAAATATTATATTTTTTAACATTTTAGGTTGGTGTCTCGCGACAGTATCGATACTTAGACAAATTTCGATACTTACAAAAACTTAAAATGTTATCAGAAGCGATAAGTATCGATACTCGAAATTAAATTTAGATACTTAACCATTAACTTATAATGTTATCAAAAAGTATAACATTTTTAATTCTATATTCCGTATCTTGTGACATTTTCGGTTGGTGTTGCACAGTAGTCGCATCGTACCATGCCTTCGGTTAGACAAGCCCAAAAACATGCAAGCTATTATACTTTAGGAGAATGAACGGTTACTCACCTGCTTGACTGCTTCAAATTCTTGGCCAAGGCATTGTAATTTTTACTGCATACATTCAAAATCTACAACCTTGTCAAGGTTGGTGGAATCATGGTTGGACTCAGGATAGATCGAGGGGTGCTAAAAATTTTAAATTCCTATATAGTTTATGTATTTTTTTTATAATTTTTTTGTGTTTTTTATCGATAATTTAGGTTTGCACCCCCTAAGTTTCTAATATAACTCACTAAAAATTCGCATCTACTTACATAAAATTTTGCGTCCGTCCTAGTAGGACTAACACGTGGCAACATGTAAAAAAAGAGTGAAATCGTCATGCCAAATGACAATGGCTGTTTGGAGTGGGATCCATGTTCCCTGAGCAAATAAGCTTCTTTCAACAGTTGCGGGATCAACCGCATGTTTGTATGGAATTTTGAAATGGTTGATAACGTTCATTTTGCCCGATTGATGGATGTCTTAGAAAATTTTAAATGCTCTGAAATTATGATTAAAATTTTAAATTAATTTTTAAATATTTTAATTAAGTCTTGATATCTTATCAATCAGATTTTTTTTATAAATTTGGAAGTTAAATAAAAAAACCAATTTATTGTATTTAATTTTTATTCGAAAATAACAACAATAATGTAAAATATTACTCATATTAATAAGATTAGAATTATGAAATAATTAAATTTTTAAAATTTCTATTATCAAACAACATAGTTGTACTCCTCTAATATTTTTAGCAAGATTTGAATTTTTTGTGGTTTGAGAATTTATGTAGTCACGAAAAACATTAGAACTTTACTAATAATTTTTCAAAATGACAAAATTTTATGTTCAAATAGTTTTTTTTTTCTTATAATTTTTGTAATATTTCTAGGGTAAAACTTTGATACACTATAAAAACCCAAATCCTAAATTCCTAACTATAACCCTAAAAAACTAAACCCCACACTCTAAACCCTAAACCTTAAATTTTATACATTAACCTTAAATTCTAAACCCTAAACCTTAAACCCTAAACCTTAAACCCTAAACTAAAACCCAAACCCCTAAAACTAAAATACACGTGTAAACTAAAATTTACACGGCTTGTGTATCAAAGTTTTTTTTTCCATATTTCTAATACATTTTTTTAATAATTTAAGTACTTTTAACACCTTATATTTTCCTCATTTTCATGTTCCTCGTGGCAGAACTTTCCCTAATCTTAATATCTTGTCTTAACCCTGTAAAAACACCAAGCGGAATTTCAAACATAACAGATAAGCTCAGATGGTGTATGAAATCCATCTAGGTTGGCTTTTCTTTTCAGTCTATAACCGCAATCCTGTCCTGGAATGCCCGAGACTGTGAGACTACGAAGGCATGTACATAATATGAGCATAGCTACCAATGATTCATATATACTAAAAGCCTATAGACAGAAAGATGCAGATGCGATATGATGTCTGTACGAACTTATGAACATGCGTTACGGGGAACTCACAATACACCGAATTCATAATCTCAAGTTTCTAAGCTAATGAATTTAATACTATTAAAGAGCAATAATGTTTTCAGAAAGCCATAACTTCAGATCAATAACATTCACTGGAAATATATGATGTCAATAATGTTTTCAGAAAGTCGTAACATTTATAGAAAAGTTCCATAATCTCCAACCCAGAACTGAAAATATATGTAATTCGGAATAGGAAGCATGATATTACACAACACTCGCATGGTAAATACATGCTACAGGATAGGATATACCATGCCTTTCTCTAGAGTACAAGACACGAATTTACTGTCTCCGGATAGGCAGCGACAGTAGAGCATTCTCGGCCTAAAACTCAGTCGGAGGTTTTAAACGTACTAATCTCCTGATCCTGTCTTTATCTGTGTTCTCCAGATATCCCTAGGGAATATTTAAAAAAAAAATGGGAAAAACGTTAGTAGCAGCATACAACAAGGAAAATGCAATTGGATGCTAATTAACAATCAGATGAAAAGGAACAGTTTACACAGATATAACAGGTGTTTAGGCACCACAAGGAAGAGAGTTGCCAAATGCTACATTAACTCTAGCTTTCCGGCAATCATGGGCAGATGAAATATCATAATTAATATTTTAAACCTCTCAAGCGGTGCATGTTCTAATTATAAACAAATAGTAGCAACAGCTTCTGATCAAAAGGAAGAATGCCAAAATTAATTATTGGTAGAATACCAATTTGTGACCTCACCTGCCAAATAATTTCATCCAAAGTCAAGCATATCCTTCCATACTTATCCAGAAAAAGGCGCTCAGTTGGTAGCTTCCCACATACATCCTTTACAGCTGAGGTTATAACAAAGATCACCTCTGCCACTAGAGCAAAACAATGGAGGTAAATCCGTAATGAATTCAAGTGTGTAACTTAATGCACCATGCTACACGATATATATGATATGCTTTTCAATGCACTACAATTATCAAAGTGTTAGCTTCCTTTCTTTTGTAAGTTTGCAATGTGCTAAATTACATTTCAACACAAAAAGCAATGTTCATTTTAGTTTACAGACCATAAGAATGGATCACACTATGGGCAAAAGGCAAGCTATTTTGAACATAATAGAGAAGCTTATCCAACTAAGAGCATAGAGATTCATGCACGTCAATATAGCGAAAATCTATTGTTTTTCGATTGCAAATTATCCAAGAAGGGAAGAAACTATGACCCAATCAAGTTCTCTCACGCCAAACGGCATGAGAACTACATATTTTGAATCAAGGAGTTTCACGTTTGTAGCTTCACCTCTCACAAATTTGGGTTGTATGTGTTAAGAGCTCAAGATACTTACATGCAAGTTCATCATACTCATCTTTGCCAACAACATACACACTTACATCTCCGAGCACTGTGTAAACAATGTAAACAGACCTGATAAAAGAACATGATTGTTAAGTTCTTTAAACTCTGATATCTCTTAGCAAAAGATAATATTTTTATCAAATGGATGCTGGAACTCGGAACTCCTAAAGGTTTTATCCTAAGCCACAAGAAATAAAAAAAATCATTTATTAGTTTTAAATGTGTATATTATGAATTTCTCACAAAATTTTAGGTCTTGAAGATAAAGAATTATCTTGCTTTTTGATAATGCAATTACTGTGAATTTCAGATCACGTATCACGGAATATATTTCACACAGTGACTACTATTAGTAGACTTTTTTCCGCCCCTTCAAGTCTTTTTTTATAAGGTGAATTCTCTTGCTTTAATCCAGTTTAAGTTTTGGACACTGATCCATCCACAATCAATCAAGACAAGAACACAGTGCACCTGATCAGTTAAATCCAGGTATTAACTTAATTTCAGGGCAGAAGCAAAAAAAAATGCTACTGCTTGAAAAAATGCATTTTTGAATTAGGACTCATTGCCCGTCAAAAACATATCCTAAGAGACTGAACGTTTTTCTTTTACTCTGAAAACAGTTTTTCCTCTTATTAAAGTTACAAGACCTAATGAATAGAGATGGAAGTTTGGGAAAGAAATCCAGTAAATCAGGCCTGATGATCAGCTGGCTATACTGTACAACTTAATAAACTTTAGCTACATGTTTAACACATTTGCATCAGAATTAAAATAAAATGGTGTACTCATTGTGGGCTACATCCTTTTTGATAAGTTTGGATGCAAATCTATAGAACTAAAATCATAGCCCACGCGTAACCTGGAAGATTAACTATCAATTCTGTGCTAATGACAGATGTTCAACCACGTTTTCTGGGTGTAGCAAACATCATTTGAATGCTGACTGTGATGGTGCAAAATCTATTTGACCTGATTTAAGCGAGATTTAGTCCTTCCGACCATCCCAGAATCCATTCCCCATAGAATAATTCTAGATGGCATCTTAGAGATGGAAAACTTGCATTATAGCTACAAAATAGATACATATATAGAAAATGGAAGGAGAATATTCATAGTTTCATACTTGTGAGAAGCAACTAGCAGCTCTTCATTTTTAACACCTTTAAGATTTTCCGCTCCAAGTTTAACTAGGAAAGATCTCCAATGCAGCCGTTCCTCAGTGGGAACTCCATTAAAGCTGCAATAAAAGATAATCCCCAAGGTAATGCTCAATTATGTTATTAGGAAGAGATAAGATATCAAGCTCAACTCTTATTAGAAAGTTAAACTGCATATTACTCGAAAGGACAGATCAATATCAAAAAGCAACAATAAAGAACAAGAATTTACACGAGTACAAATTACTTCACTCTCACAGGATTGAGACCATTGTTAGTAGCAGGATTCTTGGGACTACGAAACAGAAAGTCATGGATAAAGTCCAAAGATCAACCAGTCAAAGTGGAAATGTAATCAAATGCTTCTTTTCCCGTTAACCGTTATTCAGACCAACTTTGGAGAAACATATTTGGGAAAATAACCTTCCGGCTACTCTTCTTAAGCACACACCGTATGGGTGACAAGAAAAGTTGTGATTGGTATCCAAGACCTTTGAAATGATAGTCCTTATATGATGTTGGTTTGATTTAGGACCTCAGTTGAACTTGGAATAGATGGTATTCTCCTAACTTGTTTATTAAGTATATATCAGAGGTTTAATCAAGGATCCAATTCACAAAACTCTTTCCCAGGAAAGATTAAAAGAGCTGAGAAGAAAAAGTAGGTTTCCATTGGCAATTGATGGAATGATCATTTGATCAACTCAAAAGCAACACAAATTGTCTGAATCCGTCTCAATTCCTCATCATTATTGTTTGTTTCTAATTCTACCTCTAAAACAGGCTTTATACCTTATGAACAACCACAGCAGATCACGAGTTTTCCAAACCGCACCCATTCCCAATTTCTACTAAATCAAATCATATGATCCAGAAAGAAGAATATAATTATTCGATTTCCATAACAAAACCAAAACGCCCGTTAAGATCTACTTCTATATAAAGCAGATTCAAGTACTATAAACTAATTCAACAAACTAGATCACACAAAAGGTATAGTAGAAAAATCAACGCAGAAACGATATGGATATGAATTGGGCAGCCGTACCGTTCAACCAGGATATTCCCTTCGGAGTTAGCAAATAACATTGCCAGAATCATCACGATGAGATTATCTGCCTCTCTCAACCACTTCCGTTTCTCTTTTTTCTCTTTCTGGGGGCAGCGTGACGGAGATTAGCGGAGTTGCTGTTTTGCGTCGTCAATCGACCTTTTTTTTTGTGGTAAAATACACTCAATTATTATTTTTAGATAAATTGTGGTGTTATTTATCCAAAAAAACAGAGTAAAATTACAACAATCCTAACTAGGTTCTTAGATAGCCATCCCTCTCAGAAAATTCCCCAAGCTATGCATAGTTGCCTATTTACATCATTTATTCGCGTGATTAATAAATTATTAGTCTCGAGATACACTTTAAAATTTTCTTCTATTTTTCTTTTCCCATATATGATATATAAAGGAAGCCCAAACAAGCTTAAGAAGAAATACCAGAAGTGACTTCCCCTTCAAGTTAGAGTATAACAACGGTAATTCAGCTTTTTAATTCAGAGCAGCTCTTCTGAGGTTGCAAGAGTGAAGTATAGTTGCCTAAATCTGCTTCAAGTAGGAGCATCTAGCAAAAATATAATTTTGATCCTCCTGACTATCACCACAAAGCAAACATCTATCATCCACATTGAGTTTCATTTGCCTCAGCCTGTCATGAATAGGCAAATGATTAATATAGTCATCTATAAAATTAATACATGCTTCGTCACATGAAGCCCATACCACACTGGCTTGTGCCAAAAAACTTGTGGCTTAACATCTCTAATTCAATTTCATATATGCACCATATCTGCAGGAGCAGCAACGAGTAAAGATTGAGCCACTGGCCTGAGCTTTAGCATTTTTCTAATGCACCAACTGAATCAGGGCTTACTAGGAACAGCCTAGTAAGTCAAGTCCTTAAAAACATAAATTCTGACCCAAGCAACCCATAGAGAGTTTTCAGCGGATAGAATGTTTCGAATAAGCTGAATGATACAAATTTTGTTCTAAATATCCAGATCCTTTACTCCCAACCCCCTTTCACTTTTGGGTGTGCAGATGACTTTCTATCCTACACGTGTACCCTTAGCAGGTTTATCTTTATCTCTTTAAATAAAAACACATACACAATTGTTCAATATTCTTAATCATACCCTTAGGAAGTATAACCTGCCTACACCAGAAATTAACAATGCCAAACACCACAATATTGATTAATTGCAGTCTTCCAGCATAGTTAAGATGCCTATTAGCCCAATGCTCCAATTTACACTTAACCTTTGCAATTAACACCTCACAGTCCCTCTTATAGATAATTTCTTAGTAATCAAAGGTGTGCCCAAATACCTTACAGGAAGCTCACCTACTTTGAACACAGTAATTGATTTCCAGTTAGCTTGTTGTTCAGAAGGGACTTCTACAATGTACAACTCTGATTTTGCCACGTTTAACTTCAAACCAAAAAGAGCATAAAACTTTTCTAACACACATTGCACTCCCAACAAGGAATTCAAGCTCCCCTTACAAAAAATAAATAAGTTATCCGCAAAGCTCAAGTGTGTAATTTTCACTTTCTTGCATTTAGAATGAAACTTAAAAATGCCATTTCAGTAGCTAAGTCCAATAGATGTAATAAAACAGTCATAGCAAGCACAAACAAATAGAGAGAGGGATCACCCTTCCTAATCCCTCTCCTTCTCTTAAAGAAACCAACTAAGTTACCATTTAGGGATATTGAAAATCTACTTCCAGTGAAGCAAGCCTTAATCTAATTCCTAAACTGCTCAGGCAATTCAATAGCTTCTAGAAGACATAAAACAAACTGTCAATTAAGACTGTCAAAGACTTTTTGCAGATCAACCTTCATAGCACACCTAGGGGAGATAGCCTTCCTACTATAACCTTTCACAAGCTCCTGAGCTAGCAGAGTATTATCTACTATGCTCATTCCCTTAATGAAAGCATACTGATTTAAAGTGATCAAAGTAGGCATCAAGCTAGTTAACCTCTCTACTAAGATCTTGATAATAGTTTTATAAATTGCTCGCCAAGAAATGGCCTAAAGTCACTTGGAGTGCAAGCATTAGGGATCTTAGGGACTAAGGTGATAGCAGTTGCATTAAAAGCTGGTAGTGATAAGCGTCGTAAATTGTCAAATAAATATTTTTTATTTTCAAATAAAATAAATTAAGGTATAGTAAAGAGAAGAAGGGTCGATCCGCAAGGACTAAGGAATTTCTAATGTTGAATTACTTTGATCCTGTTCCAGTAAAAAAATAAAGAAAAAAAGGGGATTAAGGTTCAAGAATGAGAATGGTAAAATTAAATAAGAGTAATTTAAAGGAAAGACTAAAATAAAAAAAATAATACTTGAAAATAACGATGGTAGAAATATAGCCTCAAGCTTCGCTCTGCCTCAATTCATTTCGATCATTGAAAGAGATTTTACTTCGGGATTCATGCTGGTAGAAATATAGCCTCAAGTAATTTAAAGGAATGACTAGAACAAAAAAAAAATAATAACTGAAAATAACGATGGTAGAAATATAGCCTCAAGCTTCGCTCCGCCTCAATTCGTTTCGATCATTGAAAGAGATTTTACTTCGGGATTCATGCTGATTACAGTCTACAAGGCCCAACCCTTGTAACTTAATTTTCTCTTCTATAAACCAATATTCCCAAGCCTATATTCGGAATTCAATCCTTGCTGGACTAACCACGTCTATCGCTGTTAGCACCAATACAACTTTAAGTGCTGGAAAAGACCGACTCAGATTATGTTGTCTCAACGAGAATCGAACCCAATCTCAATTTCCCTTAGCGGACCGTCGCTAAATGTGTTCACAGGAAGTCGAATTTGCTATCAATCGATTCTTTCTCCCAACGGTAAATCATAACAACATTCAAACCAACAAGCTCTTTTTGAAATGTAAGTGTTAAGATTTTTAAAGGAAAGGCCGATTGCCAATCCAAGTTTTCAAAAATTAAGAATGATATTAAGTGCTTTTCAATTATGACAGAAAGAATTGAATCATCGCTAGGCCATCGGCTAATAGAAAGTTTAGCTAAGCATGAATGAAATCATACTTAGCATTTTTAGAAAACAAAGTAAAAGCTTAAAATAAAAACAAAAGTTGAAAATAAACCCACGAGAACTTTTATAAAAAAAGAAAGAAAATGGAAAAGATGATACATCCTAAGCTTTACCCCAAATGAGTATTTATAGTCTTCTAAAAACCCTAAAGATGAAACAAATAAATTTAAAATAAAAAGATAAATTCTAAACATAATAGCATCCAAAAGATAAATAGTTTTAAAGTATTTTAAATTTAAAAACTTGTGGCTTAACATCTCTAATTCAATTTCATATATGCACCATATCTGCAAGACCAGCAACGAGTGAAGATTGAGCCACTGGCCTGAGCTTTAGCATTTTTCTAATGCACCAACTGAATCAGGGCTTACGAGGAATAGTCTAGTAAGTCAAGTCCTTAAAAACATAAATTCTGACCCAAGCAACCCATAGAGAGTTTTCAGCGGATAGAATGTTTCGAATAAGCTAAATGATACAAATTTTGTTCTAAATATCCAGATCCTTTACTCCCAACCCCCTTTCACTTTTGGGTGTGCAAATGACTTTCTATCCTACAGGTGTACCCTTAGTAAGTTTATCTTTATCTCTTTAAATAAAAACACATACACAATTGTTCAATATTCTTAATCATACCCTTAGGAAGTATAACCTGCCTACACCAGAAATTAACAATGCTGAACACCACAATATTGATTAATTGCAGTCTTCCAGCATAGTTAAGATGCCTATTAGCCCAATGCTCCAATTTACACTTAACCTTTGCAATTAACACCTCACAGTCCCTCTTAGATGATTTCTTAGTAATGAAAGGTATGCCCAAATACCTTACAGGAAGCTCACCTACTTTGAACCCACTAATTGATCTCCAGTTAGCTTGTTATTCAGAAGGGGCTTCTACAATGTACAACTTTGATTTTGCCACATTTAACTTCAAACCAAAAAGAGCATAAAACTTTTCTAACACACATTGCACTCCCAACAAGGAATTCAAGCTCCCCTTACAAAAAATAAATAAGTTATCCGCAAAGCTCAAGTGTGTAATTTTCACTTTCTTGCATTTAGAATGAAACTTAAAAATGCCATTTCAGTAGCTAAGTCCAATAGATGTAATAAAACAGTCATAGCAAGCACAAACAAATAGAGAGAGGGATCACCCTTCCTAATCCCTCTCCTTCTCTTAAAGAAACCAACTAAGTTACCATTTAGGGATATTGAAAATCTACTTCCAGTGAAGCAAGCCTTAATCTAATTCCTAAACTGCTCAGGCAATTCAATAGCTTCTAGAAGACATAAAACAAACTGTCAATTAAGACTGTCAAAGACTTTCTGCAGATCAACCTTCATAGAACACCTAGGGGAGATAGCCTTCCTACTATAACCTTTCACAAGCTCCTGAGCTAGTAGAGTATTATCTACTATGCTTCTTCCCTTAATGAAAGTATACTGATTTAAAGTGATCAAAGTAGGCATCAAGCTAGTTAACCTCTCTAATAAGATCTTGATAATAGTTTTATAAACTACCGAGCAACAAGAAATGGCCTAAAGTCACTTGGAGTGCAAGCATTAGGGATCATAGGGACTAAGGTGATAGCAGTTGCATTAAAAGCTGGCAGTGATAAGCGTCGTAAATTGTCAAATAAATATTCCTTATTTTCAAATAAAATAAATTAAGGTTTAGCAAAGAGAAGAAGTGTCGATCCGCAAGGACTAAGGAATTTCTAATGTTGAATTGCTTTGATCCTGTTCCAGTAAAAAAATAAAGAAAGAAAAAAAGGGGATTAAGGTTCAAGAATGAGAATGGTAAAATTAAATAAGAGTAATTTAAAGGAATGACTAAAATAAAAAAATAATAGTTGAAAATAACGATGGTAGAAATATAGCCTCAAGCTTCGCTCCGCCTCAATTCGTTTCGATCATTGAAAGAGATTTTACTTCGGGATTCATGTTGGTTACAATCTACAAGGCCCAACACTTGTAACTTAATTTTCTCTTCTGTAAACCGATATTCCCAAGCCTATATTCGAAATTCAGTCCTTGCTAGACTAACCACGTCTATCGCCTTTAGCACCAATACAACTTTAAGTGCTGGAAAAGCCCGACTCGGATTATGTTGTCTCAATGAGAATCGAACCTGATCTCAATTTCCCTTAGCGGACCGTCGCTAAGTGTGTTCACAAGAAGTCGAATTTGCTATTAGCCAATTCTTTCTCCCAATGGTAAATCAGAACAACATTCAAACCAATGAGCTCTTTTTGAAATGGAAGTGTTAAGATTTTTAAAGGAAAGGCCGATTGCCAATCCAAGTTTTCAAAAATTAAGAATGATATTAAGTGCTTTTCAATTCTGACAGAAGGAATTGAGTCATTGCTAGGCCATCGGATAATAGAAAGTTTAGCTAAGCATGATAGAAATCATACTTAGCATTTTTAGAAAACAAAGTAAAAGCTTAAAATAAAAACAAAAGTTGAAAATAAACCTGCGAGAACTTTTATAAAAAAAAAAGAAAATAGAAAAGATGATACATCCTAAGCTTTACCCCAAATGAGTATTTATAGTCTTTTAAAAAACCTAAAGATGAAACAAATAAATTTAAAATAAAAAGATAAATTCTAAACATAATAGCATCCAAAAGATAAATAGTTTTAAAGTATTTTAAATTTAAAAACTTGTGGCTTAACATCTCTAATTCAATTTCATATATGCACCATACTGCAGGACCAGCAACGAGTAAAGATTGAGCCACTGGCCTGAGCTTTAGCATTTTTCTAATGCACCAACTAAATCAGGGCTTACTAGGAACAGTCTAGTAAGTCAAGTCCTTAAAAACATAAATTCTGATCCAAGCAACCCATAAAGAGTTTTTAGCGGATAGAATGTTTGAATAAGATGAATGATACAAATTTTGTTCTAAATATCCAGATCCTTTACTCCCAACCCCCTTTCACTTTTGGGTGTGCAGATGACTTTCTATCCTACATGTGCACCCTTAGCAGGTTTATCTTTATCACTTTAAATAAAAACACATACACCATTGTTCAATATTCTTAATCATACCCTTAGGAAGTATAACCTGCCTACATCAGAAATTAACAATGTTGAACACCACAATATTGATTAATTGCAGTCTTCCAGCAAAGTTAAGTTGCCTATTAGCCCAATGCTCCAATTTACACTTAACCTTTGCAATTAACACCTCACAGTCCCTCTTAGATAATTTCTTAGTAATCAAAGGTATGCCCAAATACCTTACAGGAAGCTCACCTACTTTGAACCCAGTAATTGATCTCCAGTTAGCTTGTTATTCAGAATGGACTTCTACAATGTACAACTCTGATTTTGCCACATTTAACTTCAAACCAGAAAGGGCATAAGACTTTTCTAACACACATTGCACTCCCAACAAGGAATTCAAGCTCCCCTTACAAAAAATAAATAAGTTATCCGCAAAGCTCAAGTGTGTAATTTTCACTTTCTTGCATTTAGAATGAAACTTAAAAATGCCATTTCAGTAGCTAAGTCCAATAGATGTAATATAACAGTCATAGCAAGCACAAACAAATAGAGAGAGGGATCACCCTTCCTAATCCCTCTCATTTTCTTAAAGAAACCAACTAAGTTACCATTTAGGGATATTGAAAATCTACTTCCAGTGAAGCAAGCCTTAATCTAATTCCTAAACTGCTCAGGCAATTCAATAGCTTCTAGAAGATATAAAACAAACTGTCAATTAAAACTGTCAAAGACTTTTTGCAGATCAACCTTCATAGCCCACCTAGGGGAGATAGCCTTCCTACTATAACCTTTCACAAGCTCCTGAGCTAGCAGAGTATTATCTACTATGCTCATTCCCTTAATGAAAGCATACTGATTTAAAGTGATCAAAGTAGGCATCAAGCTAGTTAACCTCTCTACTAAGGTCTTGATAATAGTTTTATAAACTACCGAGCAACAAGAAATGGCCTAAAGTCACTTGGAGTGCAAGCATTAGGGATCATAGGGACTAAGGTGATAGCAGTTGCATTAAAAGCTGGCAGTGATAAGCGTCGTAAATTATCAAATAAATATTCCTTATTTTCAAATAAAATAAATTAAGGTTTAGTAATGAGAAGAAGGGTCGATCCGCAAGGACTAAGGAATTTCTATTGTTGAATTGCTTTGATGCTGTTCTAGTTAAAAATAAAGAAAGAAAAAAAGGGGATTAAGGTTTAAGAATAAGAATGGTAAAATTAAATAAGAGTAATTTAAAGGAATGACTAAAATATAAAAATAATAGTTGAAAATAACGATGGTAGAAATATAGCCTCAAGCTTCGCTCCGCCTCAATTCGTTTCGATCATTGAAAGAGATTTTACTTCGGGATTCATGCTGGTTACAGTCTACAAGGCCCAACCCTTGTAACTTAATTTAATCTTCTGTAAACCGATATTCCCAAGCCTATATTCGGAATTCAGTCCTTGCTAAACTAACCACGTCTATCGCCGTTAGCACCAATACAACTTTAAGTGCTGGAAAAGCCCGACTCGGATTATGTTGTCTCAACGAGAATCAAACCCGATCTCAATTTCCCTTAGCGGACCGTCGCTAAGTGTGTTCACAGGAAGTCGAATTTGCTATCAGCTGATTCTTTCTCCCAACAGTAAATCAGAACAACATTCAAACCAACGAGCTCTTTTTGAAATGGAAGTGTTAAGATTTTTAAAGGAAAGGCCGATTGCTAATCCAAGTTTTCAAAAATTAAGAATTATATTAAGTGCTTTTCAATTCTGACATAAGGAATTAAGTCATCGCTAGGCCATCGGCTAATAGAAAGTTTAGCTAAGCATGATAGAAATCATACTTAGCATTTTTAGAAAACAAAGTAAATGCTTAAAATAAAAACAAAAGTTGAAAATAAACCTGCGAGAACTTTTATAAAAAAAAAAGAAAATAGAAAAGATGATACATCCTAAGCTTTACCCCAAATGAGTATTTATAGTCTTTTAAAAAACCTAAAGATGAAACAAATAAATTTAAAATAAAAAGATAAATTCTAAACATAATAGCATCCAAAAGATAAATAGTTTTAAAGTATTTTAAATTTAAAAACTTGTGGCTTAACATCTCTAATTCAATTTCATATATGCACCATACTGCAGGACCAGCAACGAGTAAAGATTGAGCCACTGGCCTGAGCTTTAGCATTTTTCTAATGCACCAACTAAATCAGGGCTTACTAGGAACAGTCTAGTAAGTCAAGTCCTTAAAAACATAAATTCTGATCCAAGCAACCCATAAAGAGTTTTTAGCGGATAGAATGTTTCGAATAAGATGAATGATACAAATTTTGTTCTAAATATCCAGATCCTTTACTCCCAACCCCCTTTCACTTTTGGGTGTGCAGATGACTTTCTATCCTACATGTGCACCCTTAGCAGGTTTATCTTTATCACTTTAAATAAAAACACATACACCATTGTTCAATATTCTTAATCATACCCTTAGGAAGTATAACCTGCCTACATCAGAAATTAACAATGTTGAACACCACAATATTGATTAATTGCAGTCTTCCAGCAAAGTTAAGTTGCCTATTAGCCCAATGCTCCAATTTACACTTAACCTTTGCAATTAACACCTCACAGTCCCTCTTAGATAATTTCTTAGTAATCAAAGGTATGCCCAAATACCTTACAGAAGCTCACCTACTTTGAACCCAAAGAATTGATCTCCAGTTAGCTTGTTATTCAGAATGGACTTCTACAATGTACAACTTTGATTTTGCCACATTTAACTTCAAACCAAAAAGAGCATAAAACTTTTCTAACACACATTGCAGTCCCAACAAGGAATTCAAGCTCCCCTTACAAAAAATAAATAAGTTATCCGCAAAGCTCAAGTGTGTAATTTTCACTTTCTTGCATTTAGAATGAAACTTAAAAATGCCATTTCAGTAGCTAAGTCCAATAGATGTAATAAAACAGTCATAGCAAGCACAAACAAATAGAGAGAGATGGATCACCATTCCTAATCCCTCTCATTCTCTTAAAGAAACCAACTAAGTTACCATTTAGGGATATTAAAAATCTACTTCCAGTGAAGCAAGTCTTAATCTAATTCCTAAGCTGCTCAGGCAATTCAATAGCTTCTAGAAGACATAAAACAAGCTGTCAGTTAAGAGTGTCAAAGACTTTTTGCAGATCAACCTTCATAGCACACCTAGGGGAGATAGCCTTCCTACTATAACCTTTCACAAGCTCCTGAGCTAGCAGAGTATTATCTACTATGCTCCTTCCCTTAATGAAAACATACTAATTTAAAGTGATCAAAGTCGGCATCAAGCTTGTTAACCTCTCTACTAAGATCTTGATAATAGTTTTATAAACTATCGACCAACAAGAAATGGCCTAAAGTCACTTAGAGTGCAAGCATTGGGGATCTTAGGGACTAAGGTGATAGCAGTTGCATTAAAAGCTGGCAGTGATAAGCGTCGTAAATTGTCAAATAAATATTCCTTATTTTCAAATAAAATAAATTAAGGTTTAGTAAATAGAAGAAGGGTCGATCCGCAAGGACTAAGAAATTTCTAATATTGAATTGCTTTGATCCTGTTCCAGTAAAAAAATAAAGAAAAAAAAGGGGATTAAGGTTCAAGAATGAGAATGGTAAAATTAAATAAGAGTAATTTTAAGGAATTACTAAAATAAAAAAATAATAGTTGAAAATAACAATGGTAGAAATATAGGCTAAAGCTTCGCTCTGCCTCAATTCGTTTCGATCATTAAAAGAGATTTTACTTCGGGATTCATACTGGTTACAGTCTACAAGGCCCAACCCTTGTAACTTAATTTTCTCTTCTGTAAACCGATATTCCCAAGCCTATATTCAGAATTTAGTCCTTGCTGGACTAACCACGTTTATCGCCGTTAGCACCAATACAACTTTAAGTGCTGGAAAAGCCCGACTCGGATTATGTTGTCTCAACGAGAATCAAACCCGATCTCAATTTCCCTTAGCGGACCGTCGCTAAGTGTGTTCACAGGAAGTCGAATTTGCTATCAGCTGATTCTTTCTCCCAACAGTAAATCAGAACAACATTCAAACCAACGAGCTCTTTTTGAAATGGAAGTGTTAAGATTTTTAAAGGAAAGGCCGATTGCTAATCCAAGTTTTCAAAAATTAAGAATTATATTAAGTGCTTTTCAATTCTGACATAAGGAATTAAGTCATCGCTAGGCCATCGGCTAATAGAACGTTTAGCTAAGCATGATAGAAATCATACTTAGCATTTTTAGAAATCAAAGTAAAAGCTTAAAATAAAAACAAAAGTTGAAAATAGACCCGCAAGAACTTTTATAAAAAAAGAAAGAAAATGGAAAAGATGATACATCATAAGCTTTACCCTAATGGAGTATTTATAGTCTTCTATAAACCCTAAAGATGAAACAAATAAATTTAAAATAAATAGATAAATTCTAAACATAATAGCATCCAAACGATAAATAGTTTTAAAGTATTTTAAATTTAAAAACTTGTGGCTTAACATCTCTAATTCAATTTCATATATGCACTATATCTGCAAGTCTAGCAGCGAGTAAAGATTGAGCCACTGAACTTTAGCATTTTTTTAATACACCTACTAAATTAGGGCTTAGTAGGAACAATCCAGTAAATCAAGTCCTTAAAAACATAAATCCTAACTCAAGCAATCTATAGAGAGCCTTCAACAGATAGAATATTTCGAATAAGCTAAATGATACAAACTTTATTCCAAGTATCTTTTTACCCCCAACCCCCTTCATTTTTGGGTGTGTAGATGACTTTTCATCGTGCTCCCCTAGCAGGTTTATCTTTACCTTTCCAAAAAAACGCATACACAATTGTTCAATCTTCTTAATCACCCTTTAGGAAGTATAACCTGCTTACACTAGAAATTAACAATGCTGAACACCGCAATATTGATTAATTGCAGTCTTCCAGCACAGTTGTGATGCCTATTAGCCCAATGTTCCAGTTTACACTTAACTTTTGTAATTAACACCCCACAGTCCCTCTCAGATAATCTATTAACCAAGGATATGCTTAAATACCTTACAGGAAGCTCACTTACTTTGAATGCAGTAATAAATCCCCAGTTAGCTTGATGTTCAAAAGGAACTCTTGCAGTGTACAAATCTGATTTTGACACATTTAACTTCAAACCAGAAAGAGTATAAAAGTCTTCTAACACACATTACACCCTTAGCAAGGAATCTAAGCTTCTCTTGCAAAAATTAATAAGTCGCCTGCAAAGTTTAAGTGTGTAATTTTCACTTTTTGCATTTAAGATGAAACTTAAAAATGCAATTTTCAGCAGTTAAGTCCAACAGATGTGATAAATTAATCATAGCAAGAACAAATAAATAGAGAGAGAGGAGATCACCCTGCCTAATCTCTCTTATTCCCTTAAAAAACCAACTAAGCTACCATTTAAGGGTACTGAAAACCTATTTACAGTGAAGCATGTCCTAATTTAATTCCTAGGGGAGATAGCCTTTTTATCATAATCTTTCACAAGCTCCTGAGCTATCAGAGTATTATCTAATATGCTCATTCTCTTAATGAAAGTAGATTGATTCAAAGTGATCAAAGTAGGCATCAAGCTAGTTAACCTCTCCACTAAAATCTTGGTAAAAGTTTTATAAACTACCGAGCAATAAAAATGGGCCTAAAGTCTTTTGGAGTGCAAGCATTAGGGATCTTGGGGACTAAAATGATAGCAGTTACATTAAATGCTGACAAGGTACAAGAAGTGAAAAATACCTTACTAAGATCTTGATAACTGTTTTAAAATCCTGAAAAATCACAATAAAAAATCAGGCTCAAAGGGCTTTAGAGTGCCCTGGTGAAAAATAGCAGCCTTAATTTCAGCGATAGTAACCTCCTGAACCAAGGCATCCCTAGCACATGAAAAAATAGTAGTCTACAATAAATTGTCAAATAAATATTCCAGTTATTTTCAAATAAAATAAATTTGTCTTAAAAATATTGAATAAGTTCATCCGCAATACCATCAAATTTAGAATATTGAATTGCCCCAAGTCATCCAACAAGTAAAAAATAAAAAAAAAAAAGATTAAGGTTCAAGAATGAGAATGGTAAAATTAAATAAGATTTTCTTTTGCAATTACTAAAATAAAAAAATAATAGTTGAAAATAACAATGGTAGAAATTTCTTTAGATCAAGAAGATCAATTTGTAGTTTTTTCAGTTCCAATGCTAAAAGAGATTTTAGAATTCATATATTCAAAAGTTGTTGAGCCCAACCCTTGTTTTAATTTTCCACCACTCTAAATATATTCCAACATAGCGATTAATGTTAAGAGTCTTTAGTTTAACTAACCACGTTATCTTCAACTTGGCAAACAAGATTTGAAGAGGAGTCCATTCCATATAATTATGTTGTCTTCAACGAGAATTCTCCCAAAATCTCAATTTTGAGTCTAGAAGACCGAAAAACTTGAATGGTTTAGGTTTATGCACAAGAGCCTCACCCGATTCTTTCTCCCAAAGACCAATCACGAATTAGAACAAAAGACATTCAAACTTATTTATTAATTTTTTATTAATAAAAGGTCATTATTATTATTATTTCAAGATTTTTAAAATAAACTAAATTATGAATAAAGTTTTTAAAATTAATAATGATTCTTGAATGTTTTTAATTCTTAGTATTATTGTGTCATCATGGACAACAATAATATATTAAGATTAATATATAGTTGATAGAAATAAAATGTTGTCATTTTTATGAAAATATCAAAATCAATACATAAAATAAAAACAAAAGTTGAAAATAAACCCACCCTTTTATAAAACAAAAGAAAACAAAATGGAAAAGATGATACATCCTAACATTGCTCAAAAAAGAGTATTTATAGTCTTGTAAAATCCCTAAAGATGAAACAAATAAATTTAAAATAAAAAGATAAATTCTAAAGATAATAGCATCCAAAAGATAAATAGTTTTAAAGTATTATGAATTCAAATTAAATCCAAAGTAATTTCGTGCATCATCATTCCAAAAGATGAGATTTGTCCCTCCTACATAATAGAGAAATATCATTGGATACTTGATTGAGTGAGACAAAATGTCATACCCTACGTCGTGCCCATAAATTGATATGGGATATCATAGTTGGATTAATAAAAAATACTACTCAATATGCCAAGAAATATTGATGGTTTTATAAAATAAGTGTAACTAATCATGACTTGTATCAATCTAAAAATAAAACAAATTGGATGAAATACATAAAAAGGGAGAATTAACAAAAAAATATATTCAATCTAAAACACTCATCAGGCATCAAGGTACAATGATGTAAAAATATCTTCATTGCTTGTAATATTAAATTTTTCTAGATATTACTATGCTCCAAGAATCTTGAAAAACCATGATTAAAGCCATCAAATATTGATTAGATAGCATTGTCATTGCCCTAGTGAACAATAGTGAGAAACTCAAATTGTTATAATTTTTGTAATTAGTAATTTCTCATGAACCAACGCATATTCCCCATCTATTGAGCCTAATATCTATTAAAAAATTGAATAATTATCCGCAATAAATATAAAAAGATATACCTATTACCAAGTCATCCAACAAGTAGTGAATAGTATTCTTCTTTCTCTTCATAAAAATCAAATTATTATAGAATTATAAATAATTTGTCCTATATAAACTTTAATACTAGATAATTAATCCACTTTTGCTTTTTTTTTTTGTTGATAATATTGGGATTCAGCTTTCTCAAGATCAAGTAGATCAATTTTTAGTTGTTTTTTAGTTTCAAGGCCAACCCTATCCATAGTGCTTGACAGATTCAAAAGCTGTTGAGCTTTCTCTTTTCCACCACTCTCTTAGATATAGCAGTATAGTGAGCAGTTTTAAGAGACTTCAGTTTAGGCTTCAATCTCTTCAACTTGGCAAACAAGATCTGAAGAGTAGTACATTCCACAGGTTCTGCCCATGATTCAACTACAGTTCTTCTAAAATCAGGGAGCTAGGTTCAAAAGTTGAAAAACTTGAATGGTTTAAGTTTATACACAGGAGCCTCAGTATGCATACTCACAATTCCAAGGCTGTGATCAAATACCCCAAGGGGGAAAATTCCACAAAAGAGGAAGGAACGTCAATGAACCACTGTAAATTTACAAGATTTCAATCCAATTTTCTTGCCAGGTAATTACCCTCCTATTTATTGGACCATGTAAATAATAAACCAAAGAAAGGGTGATCACACAAACCTATATCACTCAAGCAATATTGAAAATCTTTCATATCTGCAGTGATATGATTACCTAAAGCTCTATCAGAACCCTCAGCAGCACTCGGAGTCACATTAAAATCTCCCTCTACAATCCACGGAAGAGATCCTACCAAGCCTTCAACTTGTCTAAGTTGCTGCCACAAATCTTTACGCAAGACACTGTCATTGCTCTCATATACTACAAAAAACCACCAATTTCCCATCCAATTCCCCATTCATTGTAACCACTTGAGAAGCAAAAAACATCAAAGAAAACTGCAATTCCTTTCTACACAATAACCAGATCTTGCCCAGGTCAATCGAACTATAGTAACTAAAGTAAGTCTAATCAGCAGAAAAATAAAAAAAAAACTTTAGGGAAATTATGCTCTTTCACCCTAGTTTCAACAAGGCACAAAATATTTACTTGCAAGCTTGCCATTCGCTGCAAAACCTTTCTTTGCTTGCTAGGGTTATTTAACCCTCTGACATTCCAGAAAGCTATGGTCATTGAGAAGTGGAATCAACTTCCTCTTGACCAATAGCCTCAAGCACTTTAACCTTAACTTTTTCTATTTTTTAGCCTTCATCTCTTGTAGTAGAGTTGCTACACCCAAGGAGGCAGCTCTTGGCTTTCTAGGATCTTCAATGATCTAAGAGTCAACTCCCTTCAATACATCAAACTTATTTTTAGAATTGACATTTGCTACCTTGCCCTCATATTTACCCTTCCATTTTTTTATCTGAGGGCTTTGCAAAGGGGGGAACTCTGCCTCATTACCATCTACCAAGCTAACAGTTGGTATAAGCACATCTCCTACAACAACATTAGAAACCTCAACAGTGATCTCTTCTCCTGATTTAACAACTTGAGTAGTACTAATGGCCTCAGCAATAGCCAGCTCAACATTAGAACTACTCCCCCTACAGTATCACTAATGGCCTCAGCTAGAGCCAGCTCAACATTAGTGATACTATCTACACTCTTATTAACACTGGCCTCAGCAATTTCTAGCTCTATAATATTGACTTCAGCAAAATAACCAATGGCCTCAGAATGTGTTAGCTCAACATTAGGGTCTCTAATGGCCTCAACACATCCTAGCTCAACACTGGCAGCACTGCCTACCCCAGCACTTGGAACCTGAACATTAACACCTATAGGCTTAGCCCTCATTCAGGGAGTTGCTCAGTTACCCCCTCTTTCACTTTAGTACATAATTTGTTCGAGTGCCCAAACATCTTGCAATGGGTGTAACTAGCAGGCATCCAGTGAATTTTAACCTTAACTTTTACAATAGACTTATCCTTCATTTTCATAGCTATAGTGCGAGGTATCCGAGACCCAACAGCCACTTCAACACACACTTTAGCAAATTCGAGCTTTTCTCTAGAGACAGTGACCGAGTCCAAGTACAAAGGCATCCCTAAACCACTAGCAATGTAGCTTAGACCTTTCCTAGAGTACAATTCTAAAGGGGCATTAAGCAGCTGCACCCAAACTGTCATTCGAGCTAAATCAAAATCCAGTTTTTACAAATTTGGTTCCCATTTCTGAAGTACCAGAGGCTTGTGTTGAATGTGCCAGGGACCATTCTCTAGAACCCTGTCCCTAGCTGTATCATTTGTAAACGAAAATGCATAAAGATTGGGTCCAGCCAAACTCACCTTGGTCAAGGAGTTCTTCCCCCATAGTGAATCCACAATTTTTTTCAGAGTAATGAAATTTGGAGCAACCCCGGTAAATTGCCCCACTAGAGAATGCCTCCAATCAATGAATCCCTCATTAAAGGCCTCAGTAGGTGGATCAATCATGAACGAATCCTTGTAAACCATCAGAGGGAAGAAATCAAGGGTTTGTTCATCTCCACCTCCAAAAAAGAACTTCTTCTAGTCCACCGTTGTCATACAATCAGCTTAATCCAGTGATAGAGTAGAAACGAACGTGGAAATCGCAACAAAACTCACACAGAAGCACACAAAATCACTCGAGAATGAAGATGAAATGAAGGATTTCACAGAGACCGTTAGGCCTGCTAACGTACGCCAGTAGATAAAAAACCGCCCTCAATCGTATATAACTCTTATGGAATTGATGGCAACATTGATGGCAACATTGATGGCAACGTCTCCGTTCATCAAAATTTTAGCTTTGGTGGAAATTTTGAAATATTGGGGTTCTTTTTGAGAAAAAGAATTTAACGTGTCATATCAACTTTTTTTAATGGTGGTGGTTGGCTGTAATGAAATCTAATTAAAAGTTTACTAATTGTAATGAGAGCTTTTCGATTTTAATGACCAGAGTGAAGACACTCTAAAATTTCAGTGTGGTTTACCCTATAATATTCAGTATTTTTTGTTTGAATGAAAAAGTGACCCTTAAATTATCTTAATTTTTGCTTTGATCTCATCAACTATTTTTGGTTATCCAAACTATTATTTTATTATTTTTTTAAGTATATTTGTTAATCTCATTGAAAAAAAATCTTGGTTGAATACATTGACATTCATGTCAAACAATTTAACTAAAATTTTGATTTGAAAATTTTAAAATAATTACAATTTAATTTAAATAAAATCCTAAAACTCCTAGAACTCCAAATCGATTTTGAAATATAAAAATTATGCTTTTCTGCACAACAATTGTCACTATCAATATTTAATTTTACTGGAGCAAATTTTTCTACTCTCTAAAACACAATTACAATGATGCATGATAGTTCTTATTTTTCAAGCATATTTACATGATATTGATTTGTTTTTCAATGTTAATATGTATCTGACTATAAACCGTATTTGCTTGTACAACAATTATTCATTATCAATACATTATTACACCGATGTAAAATGATTCTAGATTATACACTGGTCGATGAACTACCAAGATTAAATTTCTGGATCCGTCCATGATTACAATACATCATTAATAAATAAACAAACAATTTTAAAAATAATTATATCACACTTTATGACTCACTAATAATATGAAGCACGAAAATATATAAGTTTTGCGTACTCATACTCGTACCACCTGACAAGGACTTAACATATGATATGGAATTTGGAAGATACGATTCATGTGGATCAATTCCTATTGAGAAGCTCTTCTATCATCTGCAATGCCGCCTTCTGTTCCTCGTCCAACCCATTGTTGCTGACTTTGTCGACGACGGGTTCATCCGAAACCGGCATTTTATTCATCCGAGTCATTTCCCCATTTTCGTTCCCTAGCTCGATTGTCATCACCCAGCATGAATCTGAACGACTCCCTGCTCTCTTCTGCCACACTCCGATGTGAGAATTCTCGGTGTCGAGCCTTAGACAAGTTAGGGAAGGAGATGGAGCTTTGCAACATTTCCGAAGCTTTTCACTTAGGATCGAAGACAGGGCGTTGCAAGTCGTGGTGTTCTCGTTTCCTGTAGGGGTTTTGGGCACCGGGAAGTTGGTCTTGGCGTTACGTCCGCTCATCAAAACCGCTGCTTCGTCATAGGCTCGAGCTGCCTCTTCGGCCGTGTCAAATGTCCCAAGCCATACCCTTCGTTTCCTATATCACAAATTACATGTAAGATCAGTATACATACATACATACATACATACGTACGTACTATTGAAACGAGCAAAAGAAATGCGTATCTTAGAAATGATCATTGTAAGAGAATATATATATATATATATATATGTGAAGAAAAAATATGCAAATTTGTGTAATTTATCGAGAATACAGCAAAGGGTGGCGAATCTCTGAGACCCAAGATCCCCACTGTCGCTGCCGGACGCCTCTGAACTTCTTCGACTGTACCATATCGCTGTTCGATAAACTTCTTTCGACCGTACGAGGGAGAATGAGAGACAGAAGCCGAGGAAGTATGTCTTTAATATGTGTAAGTCGTGGGATATTTGCACATAAAATCTAAACTACGAATCTGAGAATACACCAAGGCTACAATCAGTTCGGTTTACTTTTAATTGTCTGAAGATACAATTTCGGGGTGACAAAACAAACTGCACCCTAATTCATAAAGCTGTGTTGTTATTAAATTATTAATGGTCTATCTATTTTTTCACACTGAAGTAATGAACCACGTGGTGATTATAAATGCCCCAAAAAATACGAAAGAGAGAAAACAACAAAGTGTTCTAACAAGTGAGGGAAAACAATAACATAATGGCGAACAAGTGATGTTTGCTTGATCATATTCATAGATAGATGGATTTGGTAAAAGGTCCACTGAGCTACTGTCCATTTTGAAAATGGCATATGTAACCCTAGGTGCCACCAACCTGTTTTTGGCACAGGTAGAGCAAGCTAGGGTTACATGCATGCCATTATTGACCATATTCCAATTGCGGCCATGATATATGGTTCTTATAAGTAAATTCGGCATTGTAATAGAGAGTTGAGCGTTCGATGGAGTTAAGTCAAAAAATTTTGAGTTAACAAATTTTATTTTATAACTCAAATTTTATTTGAATTTTTTTAGTCAAGTTGAGTTGAATTGTTCGGGTTTCTGTTCAAATTTGATTGTAAACATTTATAATGTCATGGTACTAATTAGTTCTAATTTAAACAATTTTCTATAACCATATACAATACGAATAAAAATCATCTACCCCTTTTTTGTGCCCCTATTTATGCCTCATACTAAAAATTAGGTTTAGGGTTTAAGGTTTAAGGTTGGGGTATAGGGAATTAGGGGTAGAGTGTATTTTTAGGATTTAAGGTTAGAGCTTAGAATTTAATTTTGTAGTGTTTTTAGTGTTGGGGAATAAAAATAGACATCGAAAAGGGGCAGAGGATTTTTGTCCATACAATACATATATTTTTTCATATGCGATATAAATAAGGCAAAATTGAGGGGTTCGAATCGAACTTGAAATTTGATCCACTAATTACTAAAATTTTGAGTTATTTAAATCTCCATTCAGTAACTTCAAATTTATTAAAAAATAGTCATTTTTTTGCGTGGGGTCGAAAAATTATATTTTTCCGAGTCGAATTTTACTCACCTCTAATAGAAATATTAATATGAAACTATATATTCATCTATAATCCAACAATGGAAGGTTTGCAAGATCTCGTATGGTTGACATAGATTTTTTTTATCAAGGGTAGGGAAAAGTTTGTTCGGATTAAAACTTATGACCTGATATTTTATCGTATGGCTTAAGTAATACAAGTTGTTTACTACTGTGTACGTGCTTCTTTGCTGCCGAACTAGAACACGTGTCTACTATAAATCTCTACGTCAAAATTGAACTGTCTTTTTTAATATATATATATATATATATTAGTACTATCAAGGCAAAGACATGAACTCAACTTCGAAAGTTGCTTGGACTTCACTCAAATGGTACAGATTTTGACATCAATTGTTTCAATTCGAAGTGTTGTGATTGTAACCTTTTTCCTTTTTTTAATGAAACCTAATCAAATTTGATTCAATAATTATATGTGTTGTCAATAAAGACCGGCGTAAGATCTTATGTAAGGACATGCCAACTAGCAGGTCTGGTGACCTACCATAAATGTTTTGATCACCGAACTATTATTTTCTGGTAAAATCTCACTAAAATTTTATATTTTTAAGTCACTAATGTTACGGTTTTTCCTACTTTGATCACCAACCTATTATTTCTTTTCTATATTTTGTCACAGAACTATTATTTTTTCCGTTAGTTTTTAACAACGGGTGACCAAGGCTGAAAAAAACGTAATGTTAGTGACGCTTTTGTCAGAAAATAATAGTTCGATGACCAAAATATGAAAGGAGAAATAGGTTGGTGATCACAAGTGTAGTTTATCCTATTTTTTCTGTTTAAATTAAAATTCAGTCATTAAATTTTAATTTTTTATTTTAAACTTTAAATTATTTTTATCAAATAATACATTTTATAATCATGTCAATAATACATTAAAAATCTCAATTTAAACTAAAAAGTTAACTTTTGATATGTCATTGTTAACCGCCAGGTCAGCTTGAAACCAAACTATACTAACAATTTGGCTAATTGAATCTTTCTTACTGTTGGGATTGATCGGCAACGTCTCCGTTCATCAAAATTTTGGCCTTGGTGGAAATTTTGAAATATTGGGGTTTTTTTGGGAAAAAGAATTTAACGTGTCATATCAACGTTTTTTAATGGTGGTGGCTGGCTGTAGTGAAATTTAATTAAAAGTTTACTAATTGTAATGAGAGCTTTTCGATTTTAATGACCAGAGTGAAGATACTCTAAAAGTTCAGTGACTACCAGTGTGGTTTACCCTATAATATTAAGTATTTTTTTTGTTTGAATGAAAAAGTAACCCTTAAATTATCTTAATTTTTGCTTTGAGATCGTCAACTATTTTTGATTATCCAAACTATTATTTTATTATTGTTTTAAGTATATTTGTTAATCTCATTGAAAAAAATCTTGGTTGAATACATTGACATTCATGTTAAACAATTTAACTAAAATTTTGATTTGAAAATTTTAAAATAATTACAATTTAATTTAAATAAAATCCCAGAACTCCTAGAACTCCAAATCGATTTTGAAATATAAAAATTATGCTTTTCTGCACAACAATTGTCACTGTCAATATTTAATTTTACTGGAGCAAATTTTTTTACTCTCTAAAACACAATTACACTGATGCATGATAGTTCTTATTTTTCAAGCATATTTACACGATATTGATTTGCTTTTCAATGTTAATATGTATCTGACTATAAACCGTATTTGCTTGTACAACAATTATTCCTTATCAATACATTATTACACCGATGTAAAATGATTCTAGATTATTACACTGGTCGATGAACTACCAAGATTAAATTTCTGGATCCGCCCCTGCCAACTAGAGATAATCAAAATACATCAAAGATGTAAATTACCGATATAACTATTTTCCCTTTGGATGATGATGCTGATACTCCTTACTCCTGCCCGGAATTACTACCTACGCGTGAAAAACCATCACACACTAAGTATATACTTAGTGAGGCATTGTAATTGTTTAATATAAATCAACAAGCTTGAATCATAACAATAATATAATGAACATGCAGTTTGATCACTATTCCATTATTTCCTTATGTTAATCAAATATTAACATAATATGTTTTGGATTCATAAATCTTATTAATAACCTTGCCAGTATCCGAGAGTTTACCTACTCTCTAATTTATTAATCATTTATTATCAAATAGATTATTGCCCAACATAGTTTGAGGACTTGAGTACACGAGTCAAAAACCGCACCAAAGTGCTAATAACCCGCACCGAAGTGCTAAGAGACCGCACATAAGTGCTAAAGAACCACACGTAAGTGTTAATAAACCGCTGGACTCTATGGCATGCCAACTATACTCTATACCTCAATTACTTATTTGGGCATACTTTCCAATTCCATATTCGATTCATCCATGGCAATAAAATCAAATACTGGGCAGTTCATACCCTAAATATAACATAAACATACATACGTGATATATCTAGTGATCAAATGCATCATAGCTATACCTTTGACAATTCTCAATATGTCAAATATAAATTCATGATATAATTATCAAATAGTTATTAATAAGGTGGACTTTCCAACAAGTCTTCCAGTTGATAATCATAAAATTTTCCATGCATAAAAAGGCACTCACCTTGACACTTTATTCTTTGTCAATGTTCAACTAGCCTCACTAAGTTCAACTTTGGTCATGTTCTTTTCCTCGATTGCTAACTCGATCTTGATTTTGTTCACAGTCTACAAGTGTGTTAAAAATACTATAATTACATTCCAAATTATATGTTAGTATCTTACTAACACATAAACAATATAGGAATAATTTTTCTATAAACACCCTAATATTTTCCAAATATTAGTTTCATGACATAAGTCATTCCATCCCCAAAACTTCGTATTTCTTCCAACCTTTACTCAAAGAATGACTTATAACTCATTCTAATATTTATTCCAGCATAATGCTTCCATAAAAATAAATTTTCACTTTAGTCTTTAATTTCTTCCAAATTGCCGAATTGGTCCCCAATCTTTTCAAAATTTTCGAATTGATTCCTATGATTTTACAAACTTCCAAAATGGTCGTCCAAATGACATTTTAAAGCTTATAAAATCATAATCTCAACATTTCAAAATTTAATGAAAATTTTTCCATAACTTCCCCTAATTCTTACAAAATGCCGAAATCATCCCTATACTTTTCCAAGTTTCCAAATTAGTCCACTTAGCACTCAAACATCAATTCCAAGTTTCACAATCATTTCTAACTCAAAATCAATCCAAATTCAACTTTTCTACTAAAACCCTAACTTTGAACAATTTAGGGTTTAGCTATTTCCATGTAGTTTCAATCATCATACAAGCTTTAATATGATTCTACAACATCATATTCATCAAAAACTAACCTTAATTCATTCTAAATAAACATCCCCTTCATCCATCAATTTCCCAAAACTAAGGTTTTAAGTAAGAAAAACATGAACAAATGGTACCAAGAGATAGAGAATTTCAAGGAGATTAATTCCTTGTTTCATGCTTTCACCCAAAATCCAAAGAAATAAGCTTGAAAAATCAAAATAAAGTTTGGTCATACCTTGAAGAAGGGTTTCGGCACTTTGGAGAAATAAGGAGAGAATTCTTGATTTTTCTTTTGATTTAATTTAGGCCATTTGTCCTCTTTAATAATCATTTTTCAATTAAAAATTCTTTTTATGGCAAAATGACCATCTTGCCCTCAAATCCAAGGTTCTATAATTTGCCACTTGTCATTTTAATCATCCAATGGCCCAAATTAATTCAAGGAGTTAGTGATTACCAACTTTGCCCTTGCCATCTTCAAAAATTACCATCTTGCCATTTTTCATCCAATGGCTAAGATTAAACATGGAAAAGTAACCTTTGATCCAATGGTCCATACTAATTTCCATTAAAATAAGATATGGAAATGACCATTTTACCCTTGTCTTATTTTAATAAAATATCTTCTAAAATATCTCATAAAAGATTTCTCATTTATTCGATTAAATTCGATTATCCGGATTTTTCCCGTACTTTAAAGCTTATAGCTCTTAATATAAACTTCGTATAAAAATCCGGGTAACATGAAAATGCCACTCTTGGGGGTGAACTATTCATTTACGGGACTAACTTACATACTTTTGAAAATTACAACTTAGTCTCTAAACTTTTTGAAATTTACACTTTGGCACCAAACTTTTCAAATTTTACATTTTGGACACTAAACTTTTCAAGTTTTATATTTTGGTCACTAACAAACATTTTGAGGTATTACAATTCTCCCCCTTAAGAAAATTCGTCCTCGAATTTTCCTAAGTACTAGGTTGAAAAAGATGTCGATACTGCTTTTGCATTGATTCTTCAGGTTCCCAAGTAGCTTCCTCTACTTTGTGATTTCTCCATAAAACTTTAACTAGATGAATCTTTTTATTTCTTAGTTGTTTTTCTCCATGAGCTAATATCTTCACAGGTTCTTCCTCGTATGTCAAATCTTGTTGAATCTCGATTTCTTCCGGTGTAATGGCATGCGAATGATCTGATCGATACTTCCTCAGCATGGATACATGAAAAACATCATGGATCTTATTCATCTCGGGCGGCAATGCCATCTGATACGCCATTGGACCAACCCTTTTTAGAATCTCATAAGGGCCGATGAATCTTGGACTAAGTTTGCCTTTTCGTCCAAAGCGTAATACTTTTTTCCAGGGTGATACTTTCAAAATTACCTTATCTCCGACTTCAAACTCAATATCTTTTCTTTTACGATCTAAGTAATATTTTTGTCCGTCGGAGGCAGCTTTGAGATTGTCTTGAATGATTCTTACCTTGTCTTCCACCTCTTGAACAAGATACGGCCCAATAACCTTTCGATCTTCAAGCTCAAACCAATTTAATGGTGTTCTGCATTTCCTCCCATATAATGATTCATAAGGAGTCATCTTTATGCTTGATTGATAACTATTGTTATATGTGAATTCTGCCAATGGAAGATGCTTTTCCCAGGAACTCGCAAAATTTATTACACACGCTCTAAGCATATCTTCCAATACTTGAAGTGTTCTCTCTGACTACCAGTCCGTCTGAGGATGAAAAGCAGTACTAAAATGTAATTTAGTTCCCAATGCCTCGTGTAAAGCATTCCAAAATCTTGAAGTGAACCTAGGATCCCTGTCCGATATAATAGACATAGAAATACCATGCAATCTAACAATCTCCTTGATATAAAGTTCCACCAGCTTGTTCAAGGAATAATCTGTGCGAACTGGTATGAAGTGTGCCGATTTAGTCAATCGATCCATGATCACCCAGATTGCATCCTTTTTACTTGGTGTCAAAGGCAAGCCCGTTACAAAATCCATACTAACTCTTTCCTATTTTCACTGTGGAATGGAAATTGGTCGAAGTAATCTGGATGATACCTGTTGTTCTGCTTTTACTTGTTGACAAGTCAAACACTAGGCAACAAACTCTATGATGGCTCGCTTCATGCCAGGCCACCAAAAATGACTTTTCACATCTTGATACATTTTGTTACCACCTGGATGCATTGTTAAAGGGTTGTAATGGGCTTTAGAAAGTATTTCTTTCTTTAGCTCATCATCCTCAGGAACGTATAAACGTCCTTTATAATATAAGAACCCATTAGACTTTACTTCAAAGTCTTTAGATTCACCGCTTTCTATTTATTTCATTCTCTTCAAGCACCCTTCATCTTTGGCTTGTAACTCTTTAATTCTCTCTATCAAAGTTGGCTTGATTTGAAATTTCGCCACTAATGGCCATCTTCCTGCATTTTCAACTAGGCATTCAAGGCTCTCAAGGCAGAAAATGTTTTCCGGCTAAGTGTGTCTGCTACCACATTAGCCCTTCCTAGAAGATAATCAATAATTATATCATAATCCTTGATTAATTATATTCATCTTATTTGCTTCAAATTGAGCTCCTTTTGGGATAACAAGTACTTCAGACTTTTATGATCAGTGAAAATATAGCATTTTTCACCATACAAGTAGTGTCACCAAATTTTTAGAGCAAACACCACTGCAACCAACTCTAAATCATGAGTGGGATAGTTCCTCTCATGAGTTTTGAGTTGTCGGGAAGCATAAGCTACCACATTTCCTTCTTGCATCAGCACACATCACAAACCATTATGGGAGGCATCGCTATATATTACAAATTCTTTTTCAGGTTCTGGTTGCACTAAAACATGAGCTTCTGTCAGAACCTTCTTTAATTGATCAAAGCTTTCTTGACATTTTTCCGTCCAAACGAACAGTACATCTTTTCTTAACAGCTTGGTTATCGGAGAGGCAAAATCTTTCACAAACCGCCGATAGTAACCAGCTAATCCCAAAAAGCTTCTCACTTCGGAGATATTCTTAGGAACTTTACATTCAAGGATTGCTTAAACCTTCTTAGGATCAACTCGAATTCCTTTGTCCGAAACTATATGCCCAAGAAAATTTACTTCTGATAACCAGAATTCACACTTTGACAGCTTTGCATACAACTTATTTTCTCGTAAGATCTGGAGAACAACTCGAAGATAAGCATCATGCTTCTCCTTGGTTTTCGAGTAAACCAATATGTCATCAATAAATACTACCATGAACCAATCCAAATACGGCTGGAAGATTCGATTCATTAAATTCATAAACACCGCTGGTGCATTTGTAAGTCCAAATGGCATTACTACAAACTCGTAATGCCCATATTTGGTTCTGAAAGGTGTCTTTGGGATATCCGTCTTCTTAATTTTTAATTGATAATACCCCGATCGAAGATCAATCTTAGAGAACATCATTTCTCCCTTAAGTTGATCAAAAAGATTGTCAATCCTGGGTAAAGGATACTTATTCTTTATCGTCACCTTATTAAGTTGACGATAATCCACACATAGTCTCATTGATCCGTCTTTCTTCTTTACAAACAAGACTGGAGCTCCCCAAGGTGATATACTAGGCCGTATAAAACATTGGTTTGATAATTCTTTCAACTAGGCTTTTAACTCTCTGAGCTCGGTAGGAGCCACCCTATAAGGTGCTATTGATATTGGTGCTATTCCAGGAAGCACATCAATACCAAATTCCACCTCTCGATCAGGGGGTAGGCCTGGTAATTCATCCGGGAAAATATCTAGAAATTCTTGCACCGTGGGTATATTTTCCAGATCTATCTTTGTTTCTGGAGCCCCTATCATATGAGCTAAATAAGGTTCATATTCACATGATAATAACTTTCCAACAGCTACAGCTGCAATCTCAAAGCTCAAATAATATGTCTTTCTCCCTCAAACACTATTTCCAAACCCTCTGGTCCTTTTAAGACTACTCTTTTTAATCGGCATTCAACCGTAGCATCATATTCCGATAGCCAATCCATTCCAAGAATAATTTCAAATTCTTGGAAAGGCAATTCCATAAGATCAGCAGGAAATTCTACTGCATGAATTTTTAAAAGACATTTCCTGCATATCCTACTCACTCTAGCACTTTGTCCTATTGGGTTGACAGCAACTATCTCACTCGAAATTAGTTCTACTGGGATGTTTCTATTAAATATTACTTTAGAACTAATATATGAATGAGTAGAGCCTGGATCAATCAAGGTAAAAATAGGTATGTCAAAGAGTTCGATCATACCTGCAACGATCTCTGCATCATCTCGATCATCAACAGTTTTGATGTTGTATACACGAGCTGTAGCTCTACTTTCTTGATTGGGTGTTGATGCAGATGCTCTCGGTTTTCCACCTTTGTTTCCCTTTGCCCCTTTGAGGCACTGCAGCAAACTGATGCGGATAAAGCTCCGAACAATTTTTCTTGAAATGCCCCACTTGTCCACAATGGAAACATGCTCCGATCAACCAACATTGACTAGGATGCCTCTTACCACAATGCTCACATTTTGTAATCGGACGAACTCCAGAACCTTGAGTACCCGCAGTATTCATCTGAGACTGTTTCGATTTTCCTCCTGCATACCCCTTTTTAACTGAAGAGGCAGATGTTGTTGTGGCATTCCTTTACTGCGTTTAAATGTTGATGCAGCAAATGAACCTCCAAACCTTTTCCCGGTCTGAATCTGCTTTTCTGCCTTCTCCTCGAGGTCTACTTTTTCTATCGCTTTGGCTCGGTTCACCATTTCTAGAAAATTAGTGAAATTATTGGGAAACCAATATCCTTTTATATTGCGAATCCAACCCAACTATGAATCTGTCGATTCTGGACCTTTCGGTTGTGAGAAATTCTGTCGCAAATAGGCCCAATCTATTGAATTCGCATTCATATTCATAAACCGATCTACCATACTGTTTTAGCTGTAGAAATTGCTCTCTCATATCTTCAACAAATACATCTCCAATATACTTTTTCTTTGAATTCTTAAAGAAAGAATTCCCAAGTAACCCACTCCAGAGGTACTTGAGCAGTTATCACATTCCACCATATACTTACTTGTCCCATCAGTAGAGATACTACTCCTTCCAAATTTCATTGATCATTACAAGGAATTCTACTTAACATGATCTTGTCATCGTCTAACCAGTAATCAGCATCCATCGGATTTGCATCAGTATCACCTCAGAATTCTGGTGCTCCCATTTTCCTTAGCTTCTTAGAGACTGATACTGGTGCTCGCCGATTTATAATCGCATCTAAGGATTGTAAAAATAAACCTTGATCATGCATCGGCATGTTCCTTTGTTCCCGAGCCTGTCGCTCTACATTATGCTGAGCCGGTTACTCCACATTTTGCTGAACCTGAGGTGGATTCTAATTCACCTCATTAATTCCGCTTTGAGCAGGCACATCCTGCTCAACAGCTTGTCGCGATTCCCGATAATTCGACATCTGTTCATGTCACGACTATCTTAAATAAGTAAGGAGTAATCTACCCAATATCATGCATCATCATAATCCTATACAATATTAGTAATTTTTGATATCCTAGTGGTATGTATATAACTCTGACTTTTTTTAGAGACTCATTTACCATCCAGAACCGGCTAAACATGTAGTTTTGATACCAATAAATGTAACACTCTTACCAGTATTTATTAACCAATACTAGGATAGAGTGTCGCATAAGGTTTAACCGTATTTTTATACTAATCAAACTACGTCAAAACATCAATTTTTTTTAAAAAAAATTATTTATCGCATAAAATCAATTACTAATTTTTAACCATTCAAATAGCTTCCGTTTTCAGACAGCAACTTGACAGTTTGTAACTACACATTTTAATTAAGTAAACTGCCTAAAAACTGCTAAATTAAAAATGATCTTAATTACTATAAAAATTAAATTTATAACTTTACCAGATTACCATTACTAGTAATTTCTTTAAACTAGTATAGTCCATATTATAAAGTAACCACTCGTCTATATATTAATATTATAAATCATACCTAGACCAGTTAAAGCGAGCTACTATTATTTTATACAAGTCAACTAGAGATAATCAAAATACATCAAAGATGTAAATTACCGATATAACTATTTTCCCTTTGGATGATGATGCTGATACTCCTTACTCCTGCCCGGAATTACTACCTACGTGTGAAAAACCATCACACACTAAGTATATACTTAGTGAGGCATTGTAATTGTTTAATATAAATCAACAAGCTTGAATCATAACAATAATATAATGAACATGCAGTTTGATCACTATTCCAATATTTCCTTATGTTAATCAAATATTAACATAATATGTTCCGAATTCATAAATCCTATTAATAACCTTGCCAGTATCTGAGAGTTTACCTACTCTCTAATTTATTAATTATTTATTATCAAATAGATTATTTCCCAACATAGTTTGAGGAATTGAGTACACGAGTCAAAAACCGCACCAAAGTGCTAATAACCCGCACCGAAGTGCTAAGAGACCGTACATAAGTAATAAAGAACTCACATATGTGTTAATAAACCGCTGGACTCTATGGCATGCCAACTATACTCTATACCTCAATTACTTATTTGGGCATACTTTCCAATTCCATATTCGATTCATCCATGGCAATAAAATCAAATACTGGGCAGTTCATACCCTAAATATAACATAAACATACATACCTGATATATCTAGTGATCAAATGCATTATAGCTCTACATTTGACAATTCTCAATATGTCAAATATAAATTCATGATATAATTATCAAACAGTTATCAATAAGGTGGACTTTCCAACAAGTCTTCCAATTGATAATCATAAAATTTTCCATGCATAAAAATGCACTCACCTTGACACTTTATTCTTTGTCAATGTTCAACTAGCCTCACTAAGTTCAACTTTGGTCCCGTTCCTTTCCTCGATTGCTAACTTAATCTTGATTTTGTTCACAGTCTACAAGTGTATTAAAAATACTATAAGTACATTCCAAATTATATGTTAGTATTTTACTAACACATAAACAATATATGAATAATTTTCCTATAAACACCCTAATATTTTCCAAATATTAGTTTCATGACATAAGTCATTTCATCCCCAAAACTTCGTATTTCTTCCAACCTTTACTCAAATGATGATTTATAACTCATTCAAATATTTATTCCAGCATAATGCTTCCATAAAAATAAATTTTCACTTTAGTCCTTAATTTCTTCCAAATTGTCAAATTGGTCCCCAATCTTTTCAAAATTTTTGAATTGGTTCCTATGATTTTGCAAACTTCCAAAATAGTCCAAATGGCATTTTAAAGCTTGTAAAATCATAATCTCAACATTTCTAAATTTAATGAATTTTTTTCCATAATTTCCCCTAATTCTTACAAAATGCTAAAATCATCCCTTACTTTTCCAAGTTTCCAAATTAGTCCAGTTAGCACTCAAACATCATTTCCAAGCTTCACAATCATTCTTAACTCAAAATCAATCCAAATTCAACTTTTCTACTAAAACCCTAACTTTGAACAATTTAGGGTTTAGCTATTTCCATGTAGTTTCAATCATCATACAAGCTTTAATATGATTCTACAACATCATATTCATCAAAAACTAACCTTAATTCATTCTAAATCAACATCCCCTTCATCCATCAATTTCCCAAAACTAAGGTTTTAAGTAAGAAAAGCATGAACAAATGGTACCAAGAGATAGAGAATTTCAAGGAGATTAATTCCTCGTTTCATGCTTTCACCCAAAATCCAAAGAAATAAGCTTGAAAAATCAAAATAAAGTTTGGTCTTACCTTGAAGAAGGGTTTCAGAACTTTGGAGAAATAAGGAGAGAATTCTTAATTTTTCTTTTGACTTAATTTAGGCCATTTGTCCTCTTCAATAATCATTTTCCAATTAAAAATTCTTTTTATGGGAAAATGACCATCTTGCCCTCAAATCCAAGGTTCCATAATTTGCCACTTGTCATTTTAATCATCAAATGGCCCAAATTAATCCAAGGAGTTAGTGATTACCAACTTTGCCCTTGCCATCTTCAAAAATTACCATCTTACCATTTTTCATCCAGTGGCTAAGATTAAACATGGAAAAGTAACATTTGATCCAATGGTCCATATTAATTTCCATTAAAATAAGACATGGAAATGACCATTTTACCCTTGTCTTATTTTAATAAAACATCTCCTAAAATATATCATAAAAGATTTCTGATTTATTCGATTAAATCTGATTATCCGGATTTTTCCCGAACTTTAAAAGCTTATAGCTCTTAATACAAACTCCATATCAAAAATCTGGGTAACACAAAAATGCCACTCTTGGGGGTGAACTATTCATTTATGGGACTAACTTACATATTTTTGAAAATTACAACTTACTCCCTAAACTTTCCAAAATTTACACTTTGGCACCAAACTTTTCAAATTTTACATTTTGGTCACCAAACTTTTCAAGTTTTATATTTTGGTCACTAACCAAAATTTTGAGGTATTACATTTGGAGGTTAGGGGTTTAGAATTTAAGGTTTTGAGGTTATGGTTTAGAATTTAGGGTAATATGGTTAGAGATTTAGGTTTTACATATAAACCCTAAATTCAAACCTCAACCCCTAAATTATAATTGTAACATATCAATTCTAAACCACTAAACCTAAACCCACTAACTTCTAAACCCTAAAACTAAGACGTTTGTGAAAACATTTGGTATCCAACGTCTATATATATAGAATAACTACCCAATAAAAAATTAAATTCTATGAAATTTTAAAATTTCCACTACTCAATCCATTCTAGATAGGGTGGGAATCAGTCGGTTCGAGGACAGTTTTGCATTCTCTACTCCATCCCCAATACTTGCTGGTACGATTTTGAGTAATTCTCATTACATACTTCGGTGATTTTTTCGTCCACATCCCCTTACCCATCAGATCCCCACAGGTTTCGAGGAATCTTCATCCCAAAAGTTAAACAAAATTTACTACTTTACTAACCAAAATATATGGTCGATTTCAATTTACAAGCCGTATACTCAATCTTAAACATATGGTTGAAGGGAAACAAGGTTTTTGTGTAACATGAACGGCAAAAATAGGGAAATAAATAAATTATATACTCTTAATTAACAAAATATGGTAAATTACTAGAGAGGTCACCCAAACTTAATAAGGTTTAAACAAAAGACACAAATATCTTGATGAACTATAATATTGATAATAAAATAGGTAGGTATACAGGTAAATGAGAGTTAATTATATATTTAAAAAAAAATTGTAAAGTATCGAGGATGTAATGATTCAGATTTCAGAATATGTGGGTCAGTTTAACCTGAAACGTGGGATGTGAGTTTGGGCTAGGAGTTTGGACCTTGGGGTGTTATTGAGAGCCTTTTTGGGCTTGGGTTGGGATGAGAAGAGATGAGGTTAAAGTGAGGCATTATGATAAAATACCCTATTTTTGAAGTAAAGGCTGCCCATTCTCCATGTTTTCTACAGAGATTTTATGAAGGTGAGATCACCTTGTTCCCCACTCCTTTTTGTATACCTTCATCTTCTTCCATTACCCCAACCCCAAAGCAAAGTTTCAATCTTTGTCTTCTAGAGTGTCAAGTTTGGATTTTGAGTAGAGAGAGTTGAAATCTACATTCAAGGATCTATATTTTGAGTGAAGGAGGTGGGAGAAGCTTCCAAGTCTCAAGAGAAGATAAAGGCTTGAGGGTTTGGCTTGGAGCTTTGTTTGCAACTTATCATCAATGTTAGTATACTAGTAACTCCCTTGTATTCCTGAAAATCATAAAACTAGATGTCTGGTTGCTTGGCTTGATGTTTTGCTTAGTTGAGAGCTTGAAACCCCATTAATGGCTAAATCTGAATTTGTTGTTAAAATGGTGTAAAAACGATAGAAAACCACTTAAACTACCTTTCATAACTTGTAGATGTGATTTGGGGTTTTACCATGAAGGTTTGGGGGTGTTGAAGGTGATTTACAAACTCCAGAATTCGTATTCTAGGCTTGTGTACTAATACTGGATGAACCGATATCGGTACCCCTTTACTTTGAGTGGCTAACTCAGACAAGTTTTGAAGGGCTTAGGCCGTATCAATACCCTATGTTACACGAGAATTCTAGTAGTGAAATCGGGTATCAGTACGCTTTAGGGCGTATCAGTACCGATGGTGTATCGGTACACGACCCGTGTATCAGTACAAGGTTTTGGTTAAACCCTTTCAGCATGCAAAGCTGATTATTAGTACGCATAAGTGGGTATTGGTACCCACAAAAGCGTATCGATACTCTTAAGCAGGTATCGGTACTCACTAGGCAATTTGCCCAAAAATTACGTTTTGAGTTTGAGGGACCTATAATTAGGGGTCTAAGGCCCAATGGGCTTCTAATATGGTAAAATGAATAGTAAAAATGAGAAACCAGAAATTTAACTTCATATACGAGCATATTGAGTAATAACTTGGTAAATGTTGGATGACTTGTTTCTAATAGAAACCATAGGGATCCTTGGTGGATCATGTGTTGTTGCGTGCCAAGTAAGGGCACTTGTGTAGATGGGTCGCTTTGATTGATGATATCGTATACCTAGTGAGAGTGTTGCAGCACCAAGAGATGAGCTTCTCAATGTACGTTTCTGAAGCTGTGTGACACCGGGCCTCATCCGATGATACTCGATGAGAGATTCCGAGTATAAGTGTACGTTTCTAAGGTTGTGTAACATCGGGCCTCACTCTAAATGTATGTTCTCGGGGCTGTATGACACCAGACCTCACTCTAGTTTTGTCGGTATGTTGACTATGTGTTGTGTAGGATTAATGTCTTTTCCATTGCTTTCTATGTGTTTAGGCGGCTAGAGGTAGCACTAATGTTGTTATATTATGACATGATATCATTCTTTTATCTACATGCTCTTATTTATGATTTGCATGAAGCATGATTGAGTGGAAGTGTATCCATTGAGCTTCGTTAGCTCAGCGTTCAGAATTATTGTTTCGCTCCCAGGTTAGTAGGTTGACGTGCATCGTTGGGGAACCATCGGAGTAGGACCTCAACATCGACTTGTTGTCCGAGTACAGTACTTAGATTATTTGGGCTATGTATTCGTAAGACCCTATGCTGTATTATAACTCTCATTTTGAATTTTAATTTATAAGTCAAATGCTTTTAATTATGTATTTTAAATGGAGCTCCTATGTAACTTTTTAACCAATTGTTATGGATTTAAACTTAATGGATTTTATGAAAATGAATGTGTTTGGGCTAAATCTAGTTCCAAAATTTTATGGTTTTGGTTTGGGCTTAAGGCCCATTATGACATCCAGGCCGGAGGTGTTAGAGAGGATCCTTGTGGATATTTTTTGGGGATCCCCACAATTATTTATACAGTTACGTTTTGGTTATCCCCGCGGTTCGGGTATTGCAATCCCTGTCTCCATCCCTATTTGAACTTCGGTGATAAAATTTTCTTCCACGCCCCCATAAGTGAAGGTTTCGGTTATTCCTCATGCCGTAGGTTCAGATTCTCACGATTTTCGAATATTTCTCACCCAACTTCCGCCCCTAATTCTAGATCGACATACTCCAAATATTAGATTTAAATACTTCTTTAATTTCATATTGTTGTCAAAGACAATAGTTTTATATATAAATACGAAGTTCGAGAAACATAGTTCTATCATAATATAAATAATAATTTTGTCGTACACAAAATTTTGTCAAAGCCACGGTGTGAGTGAAAGAAAGAATTATGTAAAAAAATAAATTTTGAAAAATTTTATTAACTATGATTGTTGGTGGAGTGGACCGAGTGGTAGGGGTTAAATCCTTAAATGTTTAACTTTTAGTTATTTACTTAAAGATTGTATAGAAGTATAAAAATATATATTATTATAATAATATAATTAATAATTCAAAATAAGGGTAATTTAATAATTTTTAACTGAAATAGTATTTGGTTAATTCATGACATCAAATTCAAGCATAATTTTAATTATTGATATAGATATATGTATATTCTTTTGTGCATAGCAAATATTGTCTCGTTTTGAACCCAATTAGTAATCCCAATGAAAGAAGGAAAAATGTTATATTTAGGAAACACAGGTTCGAGTAGCTTTAACTGCATGGTATGTGTCTTACCAAAGAATTAAAAAAAAAAGCATTAATATATATAACGTTGTACTCACTTAAGACTATTAAAAAAATTATTTTTTCTTTCTAGAATTTTTGGGTGAACTTCGCCAAGTTTATCTTCATGTTTTTAGAGTGTATTTTGTTGTACACTTTTTTATTTCAATAAAATATGCTTTCTTATTAAAAAATAAAACTAAGCTTACCACCAATTTTAGTTTGAGTCATATTAGTAATAAACAAATATAAAATTTAATGAGATCCAATAATTGATTAAATGATCAAAAATATTCATGTTGTTTCATCTTGCGCGAGTTCAAATGTAATATATTTCTACCTAATAAAAAATATAAAATTTAATAACTTGATATAACACGATTTGATTGTTGTATATAAACTTATAAATTGGAAAGTGCAAAACCAATTAATTTTTACCTTTTATGTTTTGTCACGGCCCAAATCTTTTGGTCCGAGACAGTTGCGCAAGGATCCGCCCAAGAGGTTCAAAGCGGATCATCGGACTTGCCAAGACCACCAGACTTGGCCCAACACTTGGAGAATGCTAGAGAGCCCGATCACACTAGCTCTTCGGAAATGGTAAGAGACAAAAAGTCAAACGAGGAATCTTGCCATATCGGGTGTGATCAACTATCTTAGGAAAGAAACCTACTAATTGATGTAATTAGGTAGGATTTGATATTCTTTCCTAGTTTAGAGATTCTTGTAAGGATTTGGGCTAATCCTGGCCATCCATGTAAATCGATCCGGACCATTGATTGAGTGGGAGCTCAACTATAAATAGAGAGCTTCCCACTCTCATTTGTATCATCTAACTCATTCCATTCATTCTCTCATTTGAGAAGAGTAATAAGACTCTGAGGCATTTACTCTACTTTCCTCTTGTTCCTTTTCAATTGTCTTTGTTCCCAAAGCTCTTCGAGCTAGTTGCCTCTCGAGTGGCCAAGAGTAGCCACCTTAGTGCTTAAAGCGCTTCCGCATCCATCGAAGCCTTGAGGGCTTGTCCGAGCTGTTGTCGAGCAGGAGTACTCGCAAGGCTGGTTGAAGGCTTACTTAGGCGCGGGAATCGACCGATTAGCGTCAAGGGCGTCTAAGACCGCACGGATCACTAGGGTTGAGCCCTAGCCCCGTGACAAGTGGTATCAGAGCGAGACGAGGGAGCTTGCGTTCGAGCCTACTTGGTGTTGCAGTCAAACTAGGCAAGGATTTGCGTTCGAGCTAGTCAGAGTGAACAAGCTAGTTCGTGGCAAAGAAGTGACCGAGATGGCATCAGAATGGAGAAAAATGACAATGAACGAGGTAAAAGATTTTCTTGAAGAACTTGATGATAGAACATTAACTCACAGGTCTCAGATAGAGGACTTGTCCAAGAAGGTGGATTCCTTCAAGAAAGAAATCGCCAAAGAGACCCGAGAATCTCTCAACTTGACGATTGAACAGATCAAACGTCATTCCGAGGGATTACCGCCGTTGACAAAGAGGGTATGTAGGCTTGAAGTATCCGAAGAGGAAGCCAAGCAAACCCAAGGTGTTTTCGAGTCCCGCCTTAACCAAGTAGAGTCCATGGAGGGCCGGTTCAAGGACGAGACGCGAAGACTTCTCAACGAGTTGGTGAATGTTCGAGGGAGTAATGCTTGCGAAGCCGAGGTGAAGGCTTTGCGGATCGAGGTGAATGAGCTCAAGAAAGAGCTACTCAGTTGCAAGAGTGCAATGAGTGAATGGGGTGCGCTTGCCACCATCTTCGAGGGACTTAGGCCTGGGGCGAAGCTTGCATTGGAGCAAGGAGGTACCCAGATTCGGGAGGCCAACGATGCGGCCGAGTTGCTGACCAAGCCTGCAGGAGACAAGCCAGTCAGTGCCGAGACGTCCAAGCCCACGACGAGTGACTGTGTGAATGGCGAGGCTAAGTCCGTGCCAAAGAAGAAGGCGAGTAGGAAGATGAAGTGCTACTTCTGCGATGGCCCACATGTGATAAGGAGCTGTCCCGAGAAGAATCGCCTTGCTGCACTCATCAAGAGAGAAGATGAGCCAAAAGGGGGAGTAGCGCAACTTGGCGCAATTGCGAGTGTCAATAAGCCAAGGGAAATCCAGGGTGCGACTACGAGTGCCAAAGTAGTCAAGCCAAGGTCGAGCCACGGTGCGATAGCAAACGAGAAAGCTGTCAAGCCGAGGGTGAAGAAGAAGCAATTGGAGTGCTACCAGTGTAAGGGGCCTCACAAGTTGCGGAGGTGCCCAGTTCGAGCCAAGGAGTCCAAGATGAGGGACAAGCCCGGGGGAAGCGAGGCTACAAAGCTTGGTTCGAATCCGTCTAGTTCTGCCAAGGCCAAGGGAGACCGAAAGCAGAAAAATGTGAACATGTCCAGGAAGGCTAGGAGAGAGCTTACCGAGGATGTTCGGGGAAAGAACATCGCTTTTGAGACCAATGGAGCGTCGAAGGGGGCTAAGCCGGGGGACATTGCAACCTTGGAGACACCACTCATGGGCAAGGTGGGGAACAAGCGAAGGACTTCGGGGAAGAAGTGCCAACGCAAGAAGAAGCACCGAACTTCAAGGAAGAAGGGTCGATGCAAGAAGAGTGCACCAAACTTCAAGTCAGAGGGGCGAGTGCAACGAGGGGCAACGGACCTTGGGCAAAAGGTGTCGATGCGTGCAAAGAACTTCAATGAGGGAAGTTCGATGCAAAGGGGGCCAGACTTCGTGGAGACAGAAGGGCTGACCCATTTTGGAGTAAATGCGACCGAGAGAAAGGTACATCTCAAACACAACTCTAGTGTTTTTGAGTTTGATTTGCCGAGTTTGATGAGCGTAGGTCGAGTTGGACCTAACCATATGTGCGGAGGAGACAAAGCTTGGAAGGGACCTTTTAGAGTTCTAAGGAGCCAAACTGATGGGCTGACGAGTCTGAGAGTTCGTCTGGTGTTCAACGTGGTGACACCCAAGACTTTACCGCGGGATCAAGGCAAACCAAGGCTTGTAGAAGAAAGCTCCTACAACGGCGATGTACCCGAAGGCGTCATAGTACGCGACATCACTTGGCGGGAAGAGTCGGAGCGAGCAGTCCTTATGGGGGGACACGAGCAAGCCGAGACGTCGAGAAGCCACCAAGACGATGTGAGTAATGGTGCAGAGGATCGAAGGATTCCAAGGCGGCAGGAGCCGAGGCGAGCAGTTCTTATGGGGGAACAGCACCAAGCCGAGGCAACAAGTAGCAGCATCCAAGGAGGCCCTACCCAGGATCGTTCTAGTGCAGCGACGAGGGCGTCGCCAAGTTCAGTGGGGGAGAATGTCACGGCCCAAATCTTTTGGTCCGAGACAGTTGCGCAAGGATCCGCCCAAGAGGTTCAAAGCGGATCATCGGACTTGCCAAGACCACCAGACTTGGCCCAACACTTGGAGAATGCTAGAGAGCCCGATCACACTTGCTCTTCGGAAATGGTAAGAGACAAAAAGTCAAACGAGGAATCTTGCCATATCGGGTGTGATCAACTATCTTAGGAAAGAAACCTACTAATTGATGTAATTAGGTAGGATTTGATATTCTTTCCTAGTTTAGAGATTCTTGTAAGGATTTGGGCTAATCCTGGCCATCCATGTAAATCGATCCGGACCATTGATTGGGTGGGAGCTCAACTATAAATAGAGAGCTTCCCACTCTCATTTGTATCATCTAACTCATTCCATTCATTCTCTCATTTGAGAAGAGTAATAAGACTCTGAGGCATTTACTCTACTTTCCTCTTGTTCCTTTTCAATTGTCTTTGTTCCCAAAGCTCTTCGAGCTAGTTGCCTCTCGAGTGGCCAAGAGTAGCCACCTTAGTGCTTAAAGCGCTTCCGCATCCATCGAAGCCTTGAGGGCTTGTCCGAGCTGTTGTCGAGCAGGAGTACTCGCAAGGCTGGTTGAAGGCTTACTTAGGCGCGGGAATCGACCGATTAGCGTCAAGGGCGTCTAAGGCCGCACGGATCACTAGGGTTGAGCCCTAGCCCCGTGACAGTTTGAACTGCCTAATTCAAATGCATTTATTTACTTGTACTCTTAACAAAAATAATAAAAATTCACCACAAAAGAAAATTCCATTGTCTACAATATAATTGCTTTAAAAAGATATTTTTTGACAAGTAATATTCATTGATTTTATTTAATAAAGGGGAAATACCCTTAAATTATAAGAAAAATCTACAAAATAACAATTGACTAATTGAGATATTCTCTTAAAATTGTTATAATGCATCAATTAGCCACTTAAAACTAAAAATATAAGACCAAGCACGGAAAGGATTAAAAATCCAACTAACTAGGACAAACAACGAATACAAACACAACCATCGACGATGAATGATAAACACCATCAACACAAACATAAAAAATGCATATAACAATAATATCTCATTGATAAACTAGCATTACCACAAGTCAGTCGACACATATCTTTAGTGATTGCAAACGACTATAATATTCAGTCCGAGAATCCAAAGCAGGGATATATCAGGAAGATAAAGAATGAACGCCATTTGAAGAGACGGCATCGAATTCAACCCTGGAGAAAAAATAAAAAAATGTGTCACAATAACAAAAAAACGTGCCACAAGAACAAACAAAAAATTCCCTAATTTTCATACGAAGGGGAGACTAACTAAACAAAATAAAATAACATAACTCAAAATAAAATAATATAAAATAAAAGAAAAATAATAACGAAAAAGATAAAAGAAAAAATAACGGTCGAAGACCAATTTAAGGTTGGTATCATCATCAAACTTTATTATGTAATTTTCTTCGTTTTATTTTAAGATATTTGCATATCCACGGTAGTGGATGAAGATCATTGAACAAGTTAAGGTTGATCCTGTAATTTAAAGCCAATTTGATCGTTATTTGATTAATGCTTTGTGTCAATGGAGTATATTATATAGTTTGATATTAAATATAAGAGTTATTATTCGATACATTAACATTGGAAAGAATAATTCCACAAACATTGTTTGGATGGTGTCAGGGATGGAGTCGTGATTGAATATCGAGAGGGAACAAATTATTGAACTTAAAAATATAAGAGTTTATAAAGTATTAAAACTCAAAATTGAGTGATAATGTCTAATTTATCTAATATTTAAATTTATAAGGACTTAAATTATCATTAGACTAAAAACTGAAGGTGTCAAATTAAAAATTTTAGAGGATTTAATTAAAAATATTCAAAAAATTAATATTTAATATAAATTTTTAAAAACTTCGAAGATATTAAATTAAAATTTTAAAAAAAATTAAAGGACTTATTATGATTTTTTCAAATTGTTGGAGGGGCCAAAGCCCCTTGAGCCATCATTATGTTTCGTCACTAGATGATGTCAAGTGTCATTTTAAATAAATTTAAATTTTTTTAAAAAATAAACGTTAAAGGGATATTTTTGCTCTCGAGTTTAACCTAAATTAATAATGTCGATCTTAGAGCAAAACACGCATTCAATTAGGTTTTCCAGTTCGCAAATTACAACAAATTTATCCATTGATCAACGTTGACCGACAGAATCATTAACTGTTGCATATGTGGTCATTAACTGCATGTAGCATCACGGCTGACGTAGCAAAAATGCTGGAGTAATATTTTTTTAAAAAAAATATTTTTTTCATATATTAAATTTTAACCAATCAGATAATAACACATGGCATCATCTAATTAGTTTTAAAGTAAAAAGTTAAAATTGTGTTATGGGAGAGTTGGGAGCCAAACTCTTGTCTGGTAAGTAAAAAGCTTAGCACTTGACCATTAGACTAACTCCTAACCTTGTCAATAAACACCAAATGTAATATATAATTTATCAAAATAACATTTTTTTGTTGTTTCTTCTTCTTCATCTTTCGTCATATTTTCACCATCAAAATAGTAGGAATCTGGACCTGCACAAACATTCTTATTGTCCTACAATCGGGGTCCCGAGCCCCGATGATATTGTCGGTTCCGAACCATATTATTTCAAGTTTGATAGGCTTGGTGTTAGGGTTCCCACATTTTTTGTTTCTCCCTGTATTGAACCAGGAACATGTAAGTTTAGTCTCCATTGATGTTGTTGCTTGAACTTGTGATTTATGGAGTTACAATAACTGTTTTGCTAATGAAATTTGCAGTGTTGAAGGGAGACCATAAAAGTGACATTTATCCACACAACAAACTTGTGGAGAACATGACAGTTGCAGAGGCGGTCATGTACGTCGATGGTGCTTTCGACAAGTTCCGTGATGAATGCCCAAAGGGAAGGAATCCATGAATCTGAGATTATTGGATTGGGAAAACAGGTTGAAAGGCCAAAACGCAAATCTTTTATTTCCAAGTTTGTGCAGGTCCAGATTCCTACTATTTTGATGGTGAACATATTACGAAAGATGAAGAAGAAGAAGAACAAAAATGTTATTTTAATAAATTATATATTTCATTTGGTATTTATTGACAAGATTACGAGTCTGATGGTGAAGTACTAAACTTTTTACTCACCAGATTTGGGTTCAATTTCCAGCTCCATCATAACACAATTTTAACTATTTACTTTAAAACCAATCACATGATGACACGTTAATTCCAAGTCCCTCGTAACACAATTTTAACTCTTTACTTTAAAACTAATTAGATGATGTCATGTGTTATCATCTGATTGATTAAATTTAATATATATATATAATAATTCATCAAAAAAACAAATATAAAAAATTATTATTATTCTTAAATGTCACGTTACATTTTTACCACGTCAGCCGTGATGTGGTATGCAGTTAACGGCCATATATGCAGCAGTTAACGGTTCTGACGGTCAACGTTGGTCAAGGGGTTAATTTGCTACAATTTGCGAACTGGAAGACCTAATTGAATGTGTTTTACGTGAGGAGCGACATTGCTAATTTGGGTCGAACTCGAAGACAAAAATACTCCTTTAGCCAAAAATCAGTTATGAGGCACTTAACACTATTTGTACACTACTTATGAAATTGTTTTTATACTATCAGTGTAATGAATCGGTTCATAAAATTTATCAACGAGTATTTCTTCATAAATATATCCGAAAAAATCTCTTGTATCATGTTTATTTACTTATATCGGAAAATTATTTTATTTTTTACTCTTCATATATAAGAAATTATATCATAGGCCCGGCTCGCCACATCATCTATGGTCTCAACCAATAAAAACATCTATTTCATTAAATTTTTTCATTTAATTTTTTTATCAAGTGAATCTTCACTTAGATTTATTGTAAATTAAATTAAAAATCACTTTTTACCTGTTGTAGATTCACTTAGTAAAAAGATGACATGGAAAAATTTAATGAAATTAATGTTTTTTATTGGTTGGGACCATGGATGGCGTGGCGAGTCTGGCCTATAATATAATTTCTCCTCCATATATATATATATATATATAATTCCTTCTGAATTTAAAAGTTGTTATTTCATTTACGATTAACATAAATAAATATTTTTTAAACAAAATAATAAATGACTTTAACCCTTAACATATTGTAAGTGAAAAGGATTGATATTCGCTAATTAACCTAATAGTTAAAAATACTGATATTATTTTATTTAATATGGGTTCAAATTTTAACGTAAGATAGTATAAAAATATAATTTCTCTATTTAATAAAAAGTTGTAAGCGGAAAAGGGAATTACCCTCTTACTTGGAATAGGCTGTCCCAAAAAGTGAAGAATCGCTCACTTTATAACTGAGATTTATGTTACCAAATTTGACCCCCAAAAAAATCTAACATGCATATCTTAGTTGACACATTGATTAATATCGACTCGGAGGTGGTGAGGTGGAGTGGTATCCTCCCTGTCATGTGACGCTGAATTATTTCGCTTTGCACTATTCAAAATAATAATTCGGATGTTTAAACGGTCGGTTCAATTAATAACAAAATTGAACTACTTAAAATTGAATTAATTAAATTTTTTAATCGTTAATTGAAAAAAAAATCAAAAATCATTAACCAAACTGAATTAAGTTCAGTTCATTTGGTCAGTTTTTGAATTAACCGAATTTTTTAAGGCATTTTTAGTTTTGATTCAAAATAGCATTTTAAGTAGCAATAAATTGAAAACATGTTTTTTGTTAGATTATTATTTTTAGACTTCACTTTTTTCGTTTTTGAGTTAAGCTTAACATTGAGACTAAATTTTAAATTTTAAATATTTGGTTTTAAATATTATGGATAATTGTTGAGATTTAGGCTTAAAAATAAAAATATATTAATTATATATTAAAATTTTGGTTAATTTAGTTAATTAATTAGTTTCAAACTAAATTAATCGATAACCGAAATTTAAAAAATCTTTAAACGTTAACGATCAAATAAACAAAATATCAATTCAGTCGATTAATTCGATTTTAACCAAACCGTAAATACTCCTACACAGATAGACTAAACATATATATTACACACAAAATAATGGAGGAGGAACACCACAATTCCTGCAAGTCTAGCTTCGAAATTACAGGTAAGCATACAAAACACGGGAATTTAAAAATTATTGTTAAATATACAGTACAATAGTGAGACACGTTATACTCTAATTAAAAATTAAATTTTAAATTTAAAAAGATAATATTGTTAGAAAGAACTCGTATGATAACTTATTTTTCCGTATTAATACTTATGTAAAACAAATGTGTCATTAAAGAAAAATAATTTGTACGAATAAAAGTTTTGTGCAATAACAAGACATTGCACTTTTAAGAAGAGACTTATATTCGAATCTTGATAACAATATTATTGAAAAAAAGAATTACGAGTATCGTAAAAACAATTTGATTTACGGGAAGAAAATATTAAAGGCAAATATTGTTGTTAGCCCAATAAGAAAGAGAAAGGCTGGGTTTAGCCCAAACTAAATGCTACAAGGCCTAATGTTTCGAACCCAAACCCTGCTAAGGGAGGGGAATTTTAAGAAAGATTTTATCTTTCTTTAGAATATTATGAATTTATTTTTTATAAAAAAATAATTCAATGTTTCCAATCAAATTAAAGCTTCATTTAATCCATCGACTTATTCTTAAATTTTTTTTTCCTCAAATTTTTCATAAACCATAAGAGACCTTCCTTATGTTATATAGTGTGTTCTATTGATAATTATCCTCTAATATAAAGGGATGAATCTAGAGCAGGTGACGCACATCGCTGAACATAACTAAAGCAATACATTATTGAACACCATTAATTTTTAATAATTTTTAAATAATTAATAAAAATCTTAAAGGTTCGACATACAATTAATCATATTTTAAAATAAAATTAGAAGAGATTATTACATGAATCATTCTCACAATCTCATCTTTAGTCTTACTCAATTAAATAGACACACATCACTTTTATTTACCACGTAATATTTTTTATAAATTAAAATTTACAGATCATTATTTTCTTCCCCATACCTCGTATAAATAAAAGCTAGGGTAAACTACTCATTTAGTACCCAACCTATTATCGTGTTTCTGTTTTGGTACTCCACCTTTTATTTTTGGCAAAATGATACTAACGTTATGTTTTTGTTCTATTTTGGTACCCAACTGGTAAAAATGAACGGAAATGATGACTTGGCTCATTTTTTATTGAGATAATAACAGTTTTAGCCCCAAAACTTATACATTTTTATCAATTTGGTCCAAACGCTATCATTATAATCATCATCTTAAATATTTGGGTTAAACTGAAAATTTTCCCTTTTGTGTTTCTTCTTCCCCTAAACAGCATCCTGAAGTTTACTTTCAGAGTATTCACTGGAGTCCCATATTTTTACAGGTTGAGTAGGCTTTCCATCACCTGTTCCAACTTGCTCAATTTTATTCAAAACATTCATTCCCTTAATTACCTTGCCAAAGACAACATGCTTCCGGCCAACCATTCAATAAATGAGAATCCATTACTAAGTAGTGAATAAAAAAAAAAACAGACCGCACCACATGGCCCAACCGGTTGAACTGTAAACTAGAGGTCATTGCAATCTAAAGCAACCGGTTTTTGACTCTGGAAAATATCCGGGTAACCTGGTAACAGATAGTTTTAGGGCTTATTATTTTATTATTAAAAACTCTTTTATACTGGTGGCACTTGAACCAGTAGCCTCTTAGTTCTCTGTTAACACCATACCCATAGTCAATACTGAAATCATTTCAGTTGGAACCAGAAAACAGAGCTTCCTCTATTCAACTTGCTGACTACATTTTTACTCATCGTTGCTTAAGCAGTATAGGAAAGTTTCATCTTTCCCGTTGTAATACATAAGTAATCAGAAAGTATTAAATACCCACCAAGATGGAGTTGACGCTTGAAGGTTATAAAGAATTGAGACCCATTTGTGCTTGGACCACTGTTTGCCATAGAGAGAACTCAGGACCATCATGAGCTACATTAAATGGATAGAATTTGGACCAAGTTGATAGAAATGTATAAGTTTTTGGATTAAAACTGTTATTATGCCAATTAAAAATGAGCTAACCGTTAGTTTTTAACTCCCGAGGTACCAAAATAGAATAAAAACATAACATTAGGTACTATTTTGTCAAAAATAATAGGTGAGGTACCAAAACAGAAATAAGGTAATAGGTTGGGTACTAAATAAGTAGTTTATCCTAGATTTTATTTATATGAGGTATGGGGAAGAAGATTATGATTATTAAATTTTAATAATGTGGGTTTATTTAATTGAGTAGGACTATGAATGAGATTGTGAGAATAATTCATGGAACAATTTCTTCTTATTTTATTTTGAAATATGAGTAATTTCATGTCGAACATTTGAGATTTTAATAATCATTTAAAAGTCGTTAAAGTTAATGGTTTCAACGGTGCATTGCGTTAGTAGTACCCGTTCTAAAATTTTCCAATATAAAAACATATAAATGGAGAGAACCTTATTAAAATAAATCAAATCTTTTTTTATATACTTTTCTTAAGCTCAAATACCATTTTATAGGGGTAGACTGCAATTTTACCATTTTACTAAATCATAATTTCAAAACTTTTATTATTTCAGGGTCTAAGGACACAATCTACCACTCAATCCACCCCAGACAATATTATAAATTAAAATCATTTGTGAAGAATTTCTCTCTAAAACAGTCCTTTAATTTTGAAAAAAAAAATCGTCTTAGGCGGTGATTTAATGTTGTCGTCTCTCTTTTTATTCTTCCCTTTTATTTGTTTAGTTTCTTTTGATTTAAATCTAACAAATATTATTTTTACTTTATTTTTTTCTTTCGCATATTATGAAGTATTTTGCTTTCGTCCGCTTTTATGGTATATCTTTTATATGTTTTAGACATTATTTTTTTTCTATCCCGGTGATAGTTTAATGTTTCGTGTTGTATTTATCACAACACATATCTGATTAAGGAAAGTCGACGATCATCTATGGTTAGACCTTTTTTATGACAGCTTATCGACCTATTAAGAACCGTTTGCGGAACAATCTGTAAGACGATTTACACAATCTCTACTCTTATATCAATATATCGTCTAGTTTGAAAAAAAAACAATAAAACTATTGATAATTGCATGATTTCCTCGATGAAAGATGAAGGTTATATTTAATAAAAGAAAATTATTATTTTCTTCACAACCATTGAATTTTTATGTTAAATATGTGTTATATTTGTTTGTCGCCTTATATTTCTTTAATAAAAACCTCTAATTTTGTAAAAAAATAATGCTTGCAGAGAAAATATTTCCACATTGGTGTTAAAAACTTTATAATAATATTCAACAAATAATTTTAAATAGACTAATCAGTCACTGGTGCAATTATAATTATATTTAGGGTTAATTACACCGGTGACTACCGAACTATTTGGGCATACCTATTTTGACCATCGAACTCGTCAATTAGACCATCAAACTTATTAAATTGACTTATTTTGACAATCGCCGTTAAAAAACTAACAGAGGGGGTGACGTGGCAGTTAAGAAAATTTGTAAAATTGCACATTTAGTCCCTGTTATTTACTTATTAAATCAACCAACCAGATAGTGACACATGTCATCATTTGATTGGCCGTAAACAATGAGAAGAAATAAAATTGAAAGGAATTGCACCGGTGGGGATTTGATCACATGCCAATAGCATGGAAAGGTAATGCTCCAACCACTTAGCCAAGTTCACTAACATAATATGTGTACTAACATATTTTATTAAAGGATTACTTTGTTGGTGAAAACTAAAGAGGAGAATTAATGGGATTCGAACTCGGGACTAATTATACGAAACTAAAATACTAAACCACTAAATAAACCTTATAACATAGGAAAATGTTTGAATATTTTTTTCATATTTAAATTAAATCGAACTTAGATCACTTGGGATGTGTATAATCACACAAACATTCGATTTAATTTAAATATAAAAATTATTAAATATTTGATTTTAAAAAATATTCGATTTCAAAGAAAAGAAATTCGACTTAAAAAATTCGAATATTTTTTCTTTTTCATATTTAAATTAATTCGAATATTTATTAAAATGTTAAATCATATTATAATAATGTACTAATTATTAATAATATACTAATTATTACATCATATTATAATAATATACTAATTATTACATCATATTATAATAATATACTAATTATTACATCATATTAAAATAATATACTAATTATTATATTATAATAAAACTGAGAAACCGAGATTTAATCTTCATTTAGCGAATATAAATTCATGAATTATATTAAAATTTTAAACTATAATTTAAAATATATACAAAATATTGTTAACTTTAATTTAATTATTAGATTTATTTAATTGGGTTAGATGTTTTTGTGTATCATAAGTATGTCATGTTCGAGTTTCCTAAAACCACATTTCCTTCTTTTTCCAGGCATTAACAACTGTATACCATATATAGTAAATATTATATTTTATATCATAAGAATATGCTTGTTCCAGTGGCAAGCATACATTACCTTATAATACAAGGTCATGGCGTTCAAAATCCCCTTGATGCCATTTTTCCCTTTCATTTTTCTGGGCATCAAAACGGTATAAAACATATATAAAAAGTTGTGTTTTATATCATGAAAATAGCTTGGCCTAGTGGCAAGCATACAATACTCTCATTGCTTTAGAGATCCTTGGTTTGATTCCCCCATCCTTCAATTCCATTTTTCCCCTCCAACCAGGTAACACGTGTCACCATTTGATTGGGGGAGGAAAATAAATTAATAAAAATAAATAAATCCCTCCACGTGCCACTACCTAATTAAATAATCAATTTATTTTTATTAAATTAAAATTAAGACCAAATTTGATTAAATGTGTAAATAACTAAAACTAAATGCGTAATTATACAATTTTCTTTTAACTGTCACGTCAGCCTTTTCGTTAAATTTTAACGGCTGGTGGCTATATTGAAACCATATCAATAGTTGAGTGGTCATTTTGACAAAATTAAAAGATCGATAAAGATCGGTGGTCTCCCATATAATTTACCCAAAAAAATTTAACTTCTATCCAAAAAAAAAAAAAACATTAGTAGTCCAACGCCCGTTTAAAAATCCTTACCAAACGGAGGCCACGTAACTAGTAATTTCATTGTCTCAATAATTAAATTGATGATATGACCGATTTGACCATCGCTTTAATTTTCATAACATTATATCCCACCTCAACATGTTGCATACAAAATTTTATTAAAAAATATTGAACTCGATTAATAATATATTGTTTTTATAATAACAATAATAATACAATACCTACACTATCTTGACTTTTAATACATATAAGAATACTGCACATTTAATCACGTTCAATTACATATCCTCTCTTATTTTAGGATAATAAAAGAGCAAATTGAATTAAAACTTAGTCTGGATAATTAATTTGAACTGCGTACATGTTATATCGAAGATTTTATCAAAAATTAATTAATTCGGTAACTTTTATTTTTACGCTTTGTCCAAAAAATAATTTTTAGATTTAAAAGTTGAACATTTCAGACAGTGTGTCTTTCGATTCACACCAGTAGGCTTTTGAAAAGGGAAATTTCGACGAACACCGTTAAATACCACTAATACGAACATTATTAAATTGATTAAAAAAGATTAAAAATTTTAAAGATTCAACATATAATTATAAATTATTTAAAATAAAATTTCAATTAAATTATTTTCCATAAATATTACATTTTTATTTTTAAAATAATTGGATCAAATACTAACTTTAGTCAATTTAAATAATAAAAAACCCTAAACTTAAAACACAAAACCCTAAACTTTAAACCAAAAACCCAAAACTTAAAACCCAAAACCTAAATCCCTCAATCAAAAATCTAAAACCCTAAAACCTAAACATTGAACCCAAAGCCCTAAACTCAAAACCCTAAACACGTGAAACCCAAAACTATAAACCATAAACCCTAAATTTGAACATTGGGTTTAGGATTTAGGGTTTTGATGTTTAGGGTTTAGGGTTTCAAGTTTAAGATTTTTTTAAATTGACTAAGGTTGGTATTTGATCCAACTATTTTAAAAAAAATTAAAAAATATAATATATATGAAAAATAATTTAATTAAAATTTTATTTTAAATAATTTATAATTATATGTTGAGTCATTGAGATTTTTAATCTTTATTAATCAATTTAATAGTGTTCAACAATGTTCAGCGTTAGTGGTGGTCAGCAGTTTTCGTCAGCGTGGTAGACTCATCCTTTAAAAAAGAAAAAGTAGTATTTTTTTCCTTTTCAACGAAAAATGACAGTCATATTATTTATAAAATTATATATATTTAATTTATTCATTGATTAATTCAGATCAAAATATTATATAAATTTATGGTAAGAACAACTCTCATATTATTATTATTATTATTATTATTATTATTATTATTATTATTATTATTATTATTATTATTGACAAGCTATTAATTAAAATCAAAGAAAAAGAAGAAAAAGTCTATAGTTCTAGAATTTGAAAACACAACACAAGTATCATACGTTCTTTTTTTTATACATTATTCAACAATCAGAATCTCTCTTTACTCATAAACAAAGGATATTACTTATTTTTATTAAATAGAGATAATTACATTTCTCGAGTAAAATATTAAGATTCGAATTCATATAAAATAGAACATTATAAATATTTTTGATCACTCGACCAATTAGCAGATCTCATACGTTTAAATTCACATTCTTATGTATGATACAACAATAATAGTATTAATCAAAGTAATATTAAGTCGAATTTTTAAAAATATTTTTTTGAACAATTTCTAGGAAGGGGAAATTTTGCTCTTAATGAGTTTAGAACCCACAATTTAGGGGAAGTGAAGATGTCAACTGAGAGCTTTAACCACTTGTTTTAGAGATTAATGACAATAACAAATAAAAAAATATTTTTAGATATACAAATGTGCTGGTTTATTAATCTGTCTTATAATATTTTAAACTATATAGTTTTTATTTATTAGTTTTGTTACTAAAAAATAAGGATTTATATCCAATACACCGGCGGTGAAAATTTTTAGTTTCTACAAGCATCTTAATTTTAAGGTTTAGGGACTCAATTTAGGGTGTATGGTTTAGGGTTTAGATGTAGGGGTTTATAATTTAGGTGTAATGGTTAGAATTTAGGGGTTATGGTTAAGATTTAGTGTTTAGAGGTTAGGGTTTAGGTTTTAGAATACTATGTTAAAGATTTAGGTTTTAACATATAAACTCTAAATTTTAACCATAAACTCTAAATTCTATTCACAATCACTAAATTCTAAACTACTAAATGTAAACTTAGAAACCTTACACCCTAAACTAAGACTCTGACCCTTAAAATTAAGTCGCTTTCTACCGCCAGTGCATTAAATACTTATCCAAAGAACAAAGGGATAGTCAGTTAACCATTAATAATTGTGACGTATAATTAACGTTGTTATCGAGTTATCCATTGACATCTAATTTTTGATCGGACAAAGTCATCTAGTACATGATTCTGTTCTAAACTATGTTGGTAGAACAATGTTTTATATTTTTCAATTTATATACGAGTCAAATAAAAATTTTATTTATTTTAATTTTTAAATTTAGATATTTAATAGATTCTAATATGTGTTTGATCATAACTTCGTCTTTTATTTATCAAGGACATAATAAGTTAAACATTGTGAGCTAGGGACAAAGGCGAACCCTCTATATTTCAAAATTTATGAATATTTTTACTTAAGCTCATTCCTAAAATTTTTAAAAATTTCTCATTAAGTCTCAAATATTTTTAAAAAGTTTAATTAGATATCTAAAATTTTTAAAAATTTTAAATATGCCCCTCAACTTAGGTTGCAAATATCCACCCTAGGCCAGGGACAAGGTCAAAATTAAGGTAAGAGGTAAAATATAATTAAAGATATAAAATGGAGATAAAGTTCAAATAAATTAAAATTGAAAATTTAAATAGAAATACATTTTAACTAGTATTCATAATTTTTTTATATATTTTAAAAACTAATACTCATAGAATTTATAAAAAGTAAACAATAATATTCTTATATTATTTTCCCTCAAAAAGCTCAAAACTTGTTCAATGGCATTTACCCATCTATAGAGATCGTATTTGAATTATAAATATTTGAGAGAGTTAAAATATAATTTTATCATTATATTGGCTTTAGTTTTACAATTTTTAGAAGATGCTATAAGTTCATCACTTATAAGAGTTTTTCAAATATTAATTTATGGTTGAATGATATTTTGGCCCCTGAGTTGTACATTATTATTATTTTGGTGCATGACTTTTTGTTTGACCCGTGAACTTTCCAACTATGATGTACGTTTACCCCAATTCTTTTTCTATTACAACAACAAAAAAAAAAACATGTGGTGTTCTAGGATTAGGAATGTGCCACATGACACATAATATAGGTTAAATTTGAAAAAACTTCAAAAAATATATAAAAATCCAGAAAATCATATACTTTTATTTAGTAAATCGAGTTTTTTTAAAAAAAAGTTATGAATTTTCCTGATGTTATTCAATGTGTTACATGGCACGTTCTTGTAGTGTCATGGATTTTTTGTAAAGTGCATCACTATTCAAAAGTTCAAAGACTAAATTAAATAAAAAAATTCTTTTTGTACCAAAGTGGTAAGTAAATACAATTTTGAGGGTCAAAATACAATATAAAAGAGTTTTGTCCTTTTATAACTTGGTGTGTAGTTTTTACCCCCCCCCCCCCCTCCCCCCCGAATTTTCTCTTCAGATTTCCCACCATCAATATAAAAAGGACACAATAAAAAATATTTTCTTCTTATTTATTGCAATAGTTAAATTCTAGGTAGCATCATCATACCCATTTCAATAAAATACAAAGCAAAATTAAATATCTTATGGGTGTATGATTTTTCTAATTTAATAAAATCGTACATTGTTGAGGAAAAAAAGTAAAATTATATATATATATTGTATGTATGGTAGTGAAACTCTTTTCTTGTTCATTGCCATAGTTAAATTCCAAGAAATATCATAACCAATTTTACAAAGTACAAAAGAAAAAAGGACCAATATTCTATATTTGGAAAAAAATTTATTCGTCCAGAGCTTTTGAATTCACAAATTGGATTAATAAGATGAATATACCATTTTTAAAGTATTGAAAAAGATTGGCGTTCCCATATGCTAATTTATTTTTTATATAATTTTTCAATAAAATACCTCTCATTTTAATATTTTTTTCGTATTTATCTTTAGTGAATAAAGACTTAACATACATTTAATTATATTTTAAAACAAAATTTAAAAAATATTATTCTATAAACTATTATCACAATCTCATCCATAGTCCTAAATAAAAGAATTTTAGGGCAAAATTCTTGATTTGCCGATAACACCTTGCAGGCCCTGCAGAGAAGAATTTTAGAAAACCAACACAGTTTTGCAAAGTAAAGAAGATTAGGTCAAAATCTGTTAAAACCCCTAGGATTTTTAACAGATTAGAATTAATTATGGGTGTTTTTAATTTATAAGAAAATTTATTTTTATGGGTGTTTTTATTTTATTTTAAGAATTTCATTCATTGTCATATTAGAATTAATATATGAGGTATGAGGAGACGATAATTAGTAAATTTTAATTTATAAGAAAATATTATGTGAAAAATAAATATGATGTGGTTTTATTTAATTAGATAGGACTATGGATGAGATTGTGAGAATGGTTAATAGAATAATTCTTTCTAATTTTGTTTTGAAATGTGATTAATTGCATGTCGAGCCTTTGAGATTTTTAATAATCATTTAAAAGTCATTAAAAAATTAATGATGTTCAACGGTGTATTGTATTTGTTGATGGCCAAAGTCAACGAGGATCGGACGGTGGTTTTTAGCGAGATGGTCTCTATTGACCTTCTCTAGTGATTGATAATGTATCTTGTGTCTTGGTTCTCTCGTTTCTCTCGGTGCATGTCCCCTTTATACTGCGGGGTGTCACAACCAAGTAGTTATGGCGCGTTGATTGGACTGACTATGATGTGATATCGTAGGTTCATATTGTTATGCCCAGCAATCTCATGCATTGTTACATGATTGTTGGGCGGGATATTGTTTGCAATCTTATTCGTTCGCCCTGTGCTATATAAGGTGCTACCACATGCGATCGTTGAACATCCTTTGTGTGAGTCCGTTTGCAACCTCGTTTGTCCTTCTTGGGCCATATGACTTTGACACTTGGCGGTAGATATTTGTAGGTACTAACAATTACCCCTAGGTGAGGTGAGGTTATAAAGTGACCTTGGCGAGCCTGAGGAAGCTGGAAAGGCTGTGCTTGCGAGGTAGTTTTGCAGCAACGATTTTAAAATCATTATTATTATTTTGGAAAATAAATCGTTACGTATGAATTTTAAAGGATTATATGAAAGGTCACATAGTAGGTCATAGTAAGAGACATGTTGGTGTGGTTCCAAGAATAAACTGGTGCATGTGAAGCGTCATATGACAAAGTTGTTTGTTGATGAAACGTGTTGAATAAGACACGGTTCTTGACCATAAATAGGCTTCATTGGAATTATTGATTTTTTATTCCACTGATTGATTGAAGGTTGGAACACAACAATAAGAAGAAGAAGAAAAGAATCAATTATTTTTCTCGTAATGGCTGATTTGTCTGTGGTAGTGAGCGATGAGTTTCGTTGCATGACTGATCCTAATGTGTTATTAAGGACTCTAGAATGTAGGGGCATTATCGCTGTTAATCACTTTCAATACCGTTCTAGTTTGCCAAAAGAGGTCTTTCGTCTGAGCGCATGTTCCGATGAGGAGCGGTCATGGTGTTTGATTTCTCTTTCCTGCTTTTGAGGCTGGGTTTCATTTACCACTGTATCCCTTTCTTGTAAAGTAGCTCAATTGGTTTGATGTTGCACCATGTCAACTTAGTGAGGGTAGTTGGGCAACCTTGGTTACATTCTTCTTAACTTGTAAAATTATCAGGGACGAGCCTTCTATTGATGTGTTCTGTTATTTTTATAATATTATGGCTGATCACAATAAGAATGTGAAAGGTTTTATAACCATTAGTCATCGTAAGGAAAATGAGTTGTCAATGAGTAGTGGTACTGATAATCTTAGCAGGGATAAGTCAAAATATATGAAAGTGGAGTGTACCGTTGGAAAATTTTTGTTCCCTATTGTGCGGCATCGCCTAGCCAAGGATAAGGTTGTGCTGCTGGACATGGTAATAATGACAATTGCCGAAATAAAGCTTTTGAGAAAGCTAGAAAGTGATTCACCATCTTGTTTCAAAGAAATATGCACTCTCATAAATATTTGGGTGCATTTTTTGGAAGAGAATAGCCCCAATGGTTGGGACGAAACTGATTTTGATGTATTTCTAGATAGATCGTTGGTTAACATGCCTACCTATGCGGAGGCTTGGCCTTTTGGTGAAGGGGGCAACAAACAAGTAGCGAGGATTCTTCTAGGTGATAAAGATGAGTAAGAGAATTTCTTTTTCAAATATACGAGCTTTTGTAAGCACCCTTGAAGATGTTATAAAAAGGATGTCTCATTGGGAGAAGGTAGCAGGAAATTTGTTCCTGGTGTTAACATTGGCCTACCTAGTTATGGTCGTGGTGAAGAAAGTAAAAAAAATGTGTAATTTTCTCTTCACTTGTTTTATCTGACTCGGAGGATAAAAGAAGTAGGCCGCCATTAGAGCGTAGGTCAAGAAGGCAAATGGATACATGTATTGGTTGGTTATAACCCTAAAGAAGGGGATTAGCTAGACATATGCTTTTGTGTATCGTTGATATGCTGCACTGGTTAGTATTTTTATCATTTGCATCTTTATTATCTTTATATGTGTTACAAAGGTATCAATGCTTTCTATACGATCAGTTGGTAACGCTTTAGAAATAATGGTTGATACACCTGAAATATTAGTGACTGTGCCAAATAGTAATACTTTGAGTTCACAAGGGCAGATAGAGATGATAAGCTCAGAGGCTTCAAGGAATGTAAAATAAGTGCGCCGTGCACACTAACTTCAACCGCTACAACGTTATCCTCATTAGGTATAATATCTATTGGTCATTATACGAAGGTTTCGCATGGTACTCAGAATGACTCTGGCGAGATTTCGGTGAATATTATAGAGGTCACACTAGAAAGTGTGGCAAGACAAATTAGGGCTTATGGCTTAGGAGGCTCCCTTTGGATGGGAAGGAAAAAATGTTAGAGAAAAGGCCAATGGATAATATTGGGCCTACCCGGGGTTTATCTGAGTTGAGCTATGTTGTCTCATCCATTTTATCCGAGTCTAATGGCTCTTCGAACGTAGTTACAAGTGGTGCTACTAGGATTATTAGTTCTAAGAGCTTGGCTGATGTCTTGTCTACTTTTCATACATCTTTCGATGTTGTAGGTAATATGCTTTCATATTGAACTTTGATTTGCTAATATGGTTGCTCAACTTGATAATAAAATTTTAGTTTGCTTGGCCACTTGCATATGTGAGTGCTACAGATTCTATCATTGTTCACTACTGTACTAGAAACGAGTCCCCTGTAGTTTCACCTGCTGATGCCCCATCTGATATGAACTGTGAGATTGTAGCTCAATGGGATGCGTTCTACTTTGGAGTGGATGTCCAGATACGGAGAACTGGTTTTATCCCGAATTTATTTCCCGATGGCTATTCAAACTATATTTAGATAGTCCTGGCTTCGCGAGACCCTGCGACAATATTAAGAGGGCTATTGAGGGAGGCTGGGGTTTTATTCAGGAACTTGGTTGCATTCAGTTTAACATAGAAAAAACCGCAAAGACTCTGGTATAAGAAAATTCGAGGTTGCGCTTACAAGTGGAAAGCTACGCTGGCCTTGTTGAAGAAAATGAGCGATTATGTTCGCAAGTAGAGGGTTATGATAGTTAGTTAAATAAGCTACAGGAAAAAGAAAAGGTGAACATCGGGGGATGGCTGGAAGAGGTACGTAGGAGGCATATGGAGGAAATGTCCAAAAAAGAGATCAAGGTAGACCGCGCTCTAAGGATTAAGAATAAATTGCTTGTGGCTATAGAAGCCTTCATATTTTGATACACAAGCCGTGTAAAATTTATTTTACACAACCCTTCATATTTACACTATAAAACTCAAACTCTAAATTCATAGGCAAATTTCGGCAAATAATACAAACCCAAACAATATTTTGGGTTATGGGATGCGTTGAGGTATATTTTGGGATATACGGCAAAAACTACAGTGCAAGGTAAAGTCGCCACCTGCAAGTGGCGACTTCGGGGAAGATGCCATCTGCAAATGGCGACTTTCTCTGACTTGTAATAGTTTAATATTTTTCTTTATCGATTTGAGATGCAGATGGCGTCTTCTAGGTGGTGACCTCACCTTGCACTGTAGTTTTTGCTATAGATCCCAAGATATACCCCAACGCACCCTATAACTCGAAATATTGTTTTAGTTTGCATTATTTGCCAAAATTCACCAAATTCCTAACCCCAAACCCAAAAAATTAGATCATAAACTTTAAACCCTATAACCTAAATTACAAGTCCTAAAACTTAAATTCATAAATTTTAGACCATAAACTAAACCTTACAACTAAAAAACTTGTGTAGATTTAAATTTGCACAACTACGTATCAAAGTTCTCCGAAACAAATATAAAAAGTGTGTCAAACATTAGAAAATAAAAAACCAATTGATTTGATGAGTTGAAACATTAAATCTTATATGCAATGTTAAAAATTCAAGTTCTGACGAGTTTTAATGTTGTGAGTAAAGAACAATTGATCTGTAGTTTTTGCGATCCTAAAATATGAATTAATCATTTAATAAATTAGATAGAATGATTATATAAAAAAAATCCTGTGCCATGGTATGTGATCCACATATTCCTCCACGCGGAAGATTTTCACGGGTCTTTCCTCCTCCTGCAATTCTCCCTTTAGTGCCACTCAACCCATCACGTCACCTTAATTTATATCCATTATTATTACCCTTCCTTTATTTTCATAAATCCAATAGAGATCGTGGAAAAAATCTCTTACAGTAGGAGAAAATAAAGGAGCAATCTTTACTCGCGGTGCTGCCTTCACATTTTCAGATCAAGATCTTTCTTTTGACTTGGTATTTTTTAATCTACCCTTTTTCTTCTTTCTTCATTTCCCCGCTTCTCAATTTTCCAATACTGATCTTCTCTGTTTCCACTGCTGCTTCTTTTGTTTTGAAGTTATCTGGTGTTAATCTACTTATCTGGGTTGAATTAACTTTGTTTTCTTTTTGGGTTTTTCTTATTTAGTCGAGAAATGGAGATATTGCTCCACGGGACTTTACATGCTACGATCTATGAAGTTGATAAGCTTCATACTGGAGGTGGAAACTTCTTTGGAAAGGTTTAATTTCTTATGCTGGATCAGGATCATTGATTGCTTCTTTTTTATATTTTTTTGGTGTGTTTTTTGCTTGACTTCTGTGATTGACTAATCAATCGATTCAATTTTTTAAGAGTAACCAAAATTTTCTATCATAAAAAACCAGTAATGGGTTTTGATCTTGTTAGTGTTACAGAAAATTAAGATCTTGAAAACATAATAGACTTGTATTGATATAGATATATAGATCTTTCCAGATGTGGTGGTATTGGATAAGATCTAGGCCTTTGTATTGTGGAACCCATCAGTGAGGCCTATTTTCAGTAATTCCAGACTTCCTGTAGTAAGACTCACCCTAGTTGAAAGTGAGCGTGTAGTAAGTGGCGTCCGGCAAGGGGAGTAGTACGAGCGACGGCTCAAGCCTACACCTTCTACCTTCATAAGTTTTAATCATGCTTATATGGTATATTAATGAAATATTAAATTAATTGTTCAAAGTAATGAAACATATTTTTATTTTACAGAGGGCTATTTTTGAGTTTTCGCATAAAAATGTCTGAGACAGCTTTGTGTGTACCGAAATGGATTCACTGCTGAACAGTCACACAACTGATCTTTTGAAAATATAGGGAGAAGATTTGGGTGATTCTGATGAAAGGAAAATGATTTAAGATGCTTCTAGCAAGCAGTCTTTTCCTAGACAGTTTAGGTTGTCAGAAAATAATGATGTGGAAATGCCTGTCTTTGCTTTTTCTTCTTCTTCTTCTCCTTCTTCTTTTGATTGTGTACCTGTAGGGCCTGTACTATGATATCCTTGAGGAAGATGCGGTATGTTTGTATAAAAATATGCTTGTCTGAGTGTGCATGTATGTATCAGTTGAATGCCAATACTAATTGGATACTCGTGTAATCAGATTATGTAAACTCGTTTTCTTGATTTTGAGATATATGTGACATATTTCTTGGGTGACAATGTGGCATGTGCAAGCGATAAAATAAATGAACATTTGTCTTTGAAAATGCATTTGGTACCTATGTGGTACTTTTTTTCCTTTGCAGTTATCATGTCTTGGGCCTGGTAGCAATTAGACAATGATTTGTGCTCTTAGAAACATGGAAGCTTTAAACCTTAGAGAAAAACTTCAATACACAGTCTGTGTAAACTTTAGTTTACACATACTTTTTAGTTTTAGGGGTTAGGGGTTTAGAGTTTAGGGGTTTGGTTGTAGGGTTTAGAATTTAAGGTTAATGTTTAGAATTTAAGGTTTAGGGTTTGGGGTTTAGTTTTTTAGGGTTTATGTTTAATTTTGATTTATAATAGAAATAGCCAGACTTGTGTAAAATAAATTTTACACAGCCTGTGTATCAAATTTAAACCCTAAACCTTAACTTCCCTCTCACTTTTGGAGTAGAATTCAGCTGGCTGGATTTCTGCATTTTTACTCATGTCTTTAACATTTCTCTCATATTACATTTCCTGATCCCTTTTATGGCAATATATTTTACTCTTTTCTTTCATTTAAATATGAGCTCCTATATATTAGCTCCCAAGATATGGTTATAGTTGGTTGGTGATATATCTTGAGGATTATGGGAAGGTTCATTGATTCTTTTATTGGAAGTTTCCATCTTGTGTTCATTTGTGCTGTTGGGAACATATTTTCTCCGCTTATTCTGGCGAACTTACCAAATAGTTTCTCTTGTTTACTCTCCTGGTTCAGAAATATTTTTAGCTTGTTTCACCATAATATAATACTGACTTTTTCTGTTTTAACTGTCCTCTCATTTTTTTGAATTGTTTAAGTATCTGCTGGACGAAATTCTTCTTGCAGCTTCTGCAACATGTTCAAGAGGCTATTCATCTTGGCGAAGGAATTCCAAAGATTTATGCATCTATCGATCTTGAAAGGGCTAGAGTTGGTAGGACCAGAACAATAGAAAATGAAACTTCCAACCCTAGGTGGTATGAATCTTTTCACATTTACTGTGCCCATTCAGCTACCAATGTGGTATTCACCGTCAAAGATGACAATCCTATTGGAGCCACTCTGATTGGAAGAGCATATCTCCCTGTTGAGGAACTCGTAGACGGGGAAGAAGTGGATAGGTGGGTTGAAATCCTGGATGACGACAAGAATCCCATAAAAAGTGGTGGTAAAATCCATGTTAAGCTTCAGTATTTTCCTGTGACAAAGGATCGCAACTGGGACCGTGGCGTCTTAAGTCGCAAGTATCCTGGAGTTCCATATACATTTTATCCACAGAGACAAGGGTGTAAAGTTTTTCTGTACCAGGATGCTCATATACCAGACGGATTTGTTCCTGAAATTCCTCTCGCTGGAGGCAAGAATTATGAGCCACATAGATGCTGGGAAGATGTTTTTGATGCTATTGCAAATGCTAAACACATGATCTACATTACTGGTTGGTCTGTTTATACCGAGATCACTTTGGTGAGGGACTCAAGAAGGCCAAAGCCTGGGGGAGACATCACTCTTGGTGAATTGCTTAAAAAGAAAGCGAATGAAGGTGTCAGGGTTAATATGCTCGTTTGGGATGATAGAACATCTGTTGGTTTGCTGAAGCAGGATGGGCTAATGGCCACCCATGATGAGGAAACCGAAAAATTCTTCCAGGGTACTGAGGTCAACTGTGTCTTATGCCCTCGTAATCCAGATGATGGCGGAAGTTTTGTCCAGGATCTACAAATATCTACCATGTTCACTCATCACCAGAAGATTATTGTAGTGGATGCTGCGTTGCCTAATGGAGATCCAGAGAAAAGGAGAATCGTGAGCTTTGTTGGAGGTATTGATCTTTGTGACGGTAGATATGACTCACCTTTCCATTCCCTGTTCAGGACCTTGGACACTGCTCACCATGATGATTTCCATCAGCCAAACTTTGCTGATGGTTCAATCACCAAAGGTGGGCCAAGGGAACCTTGGCATGATATCCATTCCCGACTTGAAGGGCCAATTGCTTGGGATGTCTTGTTCAATTTTGAGCAAAGATGGAAACGACAAGGCGGTAAAGACGTGCTTATTCAGCTGAGGGATCTTGAAGATGTCGTCATTCCCCCATCTCCAGTTACATTTCCTGATGACCATGAAACTTGGAATGTACAGTTGTTTAGATCGATTGATGGTGGGGCGGCTTTTGGTTTCCCCGAGACACCTGAAGATGCTACCAAGGTTGGGCTTGTGAGTGGAAAGGACAATGTCATTGACCGAAGTATTCAGGATGCTTACATTAATGCTATCCGACGAGCAAAGAATTACATCTATATTGAAAATCAGTATTTCCTTGGAAGCTCATTTAACTGGAGTCCTGATGACATCAAGCCCGAGGATATCAATGCTTTGCATCTGATTCCAAAAGAACTTTCACTTAAAATTGTTAGCAAGATCAATGCGGGAGAGAGGTTTACAGTTTATGTTGTTGTCCCCATGTGGCCTGAAGGAATCCCAGAGAGTGCCTCAGTTCAGGCAATATTAGATTGGCAGAGAAGGACCATGGACATGATGTATAAAGATATTGTCGAGGCTCTCAGAGCCAACGGTAGCCAGGAGAATCCCAGAAACTATTTAACATTTTTCTGCCTTGGGAACAGAGAGGTTAAGAAGAGTGGAGAATATGAACCTTCTGAAAGACCAGATGCTGATACAGATTATGCCAGAGCCCAGGAGGCCCGTCGTTTCATGATCTATGTTCATGCAAAAATGATGATCGGTAGGCGATGAATTTTCTTTAGTTCTTTATTATGTCTCTCCTTGGTACCTTCATCTTATTTAACTTTGTTTTGCTTTCTGCAGTTGATGATGAATACATAATAATTGGATCAGCCAACATCAACCAACGATCCATGGATGGTGCTAGGGACACCGAGATAGCTATGGGAGCATATCAACCATATCATTTATCTGTTAGGCAATCGGCACGAGGTCAGATCCATGGTTTCCGTATGTCACTGTGGTATGAGCATCTTGGCATGCTTGATGACACATTCCTCACTCCAGAAAGTGAAGAATGTGTCCATAAGGTGAACCAGATTGCTGACAGATATTGGGATCTATATGCAAGTGAGTCAATCGAGCGAGACTTGCCTGGACACCTGCTCCGCTACCCCATTGGCGTTTCTAGTGATGGAACTGTCACCGAATTGCCAGGAACTGAGTGTTTCCCTGACACAAAAGCACGTGTTCTTGGCGCCAAATCCGATTATCTCCCTCCAATCCTCACTACTTAGGGGATGCTTGCCTTGTTCTCAAGTTATAGTAACTTGTCTGGTTCAGTGATTCTGGCATTTGTAGTAATCTTGTGTTTTGGCCTGCCAAGTTTCGGTGTCGTGTTGCTTTTGTTTTTTTCCGACATATGGTGTGACTTTTAGTGCCGACTGATATAATAAAACCTGTATCCTTGTGTTTTAACTGATCGTCATATGTTTTCTGCAGTTCTTGCTTTGGAATTTCCATGATCTTCTCTGCTGAATGGAGCTTTACTTATAGCTCACTTGTTAAGTAAAGACATTGATCATAACATGTTTGGTAATAGCTTGAATGAGCCAGCTGTTTGAGATTGCATAATGAAGTATTACGAGGTGAGTATTCGATCGAGTCGAGTAATGAAAAATATGCAAGAAAACTTTGAAGAAACAACCTTCCCAACAACCAAGAGAGATTCTAGAATCAAGATTTTATTAAATACTTCAACTGTTCACTTTGAAAATGATGGAAAAATCTGAATTGATTTTTTTTTTCAACTAACACCAGCTAAAATAAAGACAGATGTGGAAGATTGTGGAGTTGCATGGGGAGGAAGGTTCCTACATGTGGGCCACATCTATCACAAGAATGTCGAGATCACTGATTGAATGCTCCATTCATCTTGCCTCCACGTGCAACAACCTTGCCTTCTCTCACTATTCCACCGTATGTCCCAAAATATCCTCCAAATGTAAAATCAATCCCTAAACTTCTCGATTAAGTCTCAAAATCTCAATCATGTAATAATGAAATCCTTTTGTTACCTTATCCTTTAATTAATGACGGATTTTGACAATTCAGTTTGAAGGGGCTTATATAAATTTTTTTAAAATTTTAGAAGTTTAAATTAAAATTTTAAAAGATTTTAAAGGGTTTAATTTAAAATTTTCATAAAAATATAGGGGTTTAACTAAAATTTTCAAAAAACTGACTTTTTAAGACTTTTAAAAATTTTAGGAGGGGTTTAATTAAAATTATTTGAAAATTTTGTAATATAATAACAAATTTTAAAAGTTTTGAAGGGGGCAAGGCTCTCATAGGCTCCACATAAAGTCCGCCTCTGCCTTTAATTTAGTGATTAAATGTTAGTTTGAATATTTACTTTTCTAACACGTCAGATCTAAATTATTTATACACGTTTAAAACATTCTTTGTATTCTAAATAATTTAATAGTTAGACTGACGAAACGACCAAAATAATATAATAATTAACAGTTTGAAAACTCAATTATAATTTTTAAAAATTTTAAAGACCAATTTAAAATATAGAACATAATGTAAAGGTATTTGATGTCGTTAACCCTTAAATTTACTTGCACATTATTTTTCGTTTACACTGCTGAAACTTTTGCTTATATATGGATCTCTGTTATTAGAGACGGAGCATAAAAGGTGTCGGAGGATTTGTTACCCTTATTATAATTTTTTTTGCTTTTTAAAAAAATTAATTTGATTTAATCAAATTTTAAAAATTCATATTAAAATACCAAGTCCTCCAAAATTTTAATTCAACCTTTTATTATTTCTTTAGATCTCTACAAATTTAATTATTAAAATGAATTAAATTTTATCTCATAAATTTGAGTTTAAATACTTAATAAATTTTTATATTGTATTTTTAAAGTTTAATAATTTGACCTCTCCGATGTTTAATCTTGGATCTGTATTTGTATGTTATAGTAAAAGTTAAAGACTAGGGCCATTTTTTTTCACTTAGCTGATATGTGCTAAAGAAGATTATACCCAAAGGTTAATGTATACTGCTAACCAGGGATGAACATATTATAAGTTTCGTATATAATTTCAGATGACATTTGATTTATTAAATACAATTACAAATTTTGCTTATACTTGTGACTTTATATATATATATATCACATATGGTTATAAAATATCGTTTAAATTAAAACCAATAAGTACTATAACATTATAAATATTTACAGTTAAATTTAAACAGAAACTCGAAGAATTCAACTAAAAAAACTATAAATAACATTTTAGTCTCTGTAATATTAAACAGAGCAGAGAGATAGATCCTGTAACGGTTAGTGGTGTACAAAACAATTGAGACGTTGGTTCTGGATAAACAAGTTGATTTTAACTGCAACAGCTCAGCCTTTGGTGGCTGAAACTAAGCTCTATAATCTATACTATTATTATAAAAATCTGTACCATTTTCTCACCTTTCTCTCTCTTTCTTTTCCCAAAGCACTAGAAATAAGGCCGAAACCACACCTGAATCAACCAAAACCCAGTTTGTCACTGTTTTACAGGCAAATTCAGTTTCTTTTACCAAGTTACTCTTAATATATATTTTGGTTGCTATGTCTAAGTGGATTTTTGTTTCATTCATTCCTGTAAATTTCATTACTTTTTTGGTCCCTCAATCGAAAGTTGTTATCTTGATGGTTCATTTCAGGAAATCAGATTCCCATTGATTTGCAGATCTGTTTTAGCTTCTGCTAGTACTTCTTTTGTATATATGGGGTAAGTTCCTTTTTTTTTTTTTCTTTTTTGGGTCTTATGATTTTGCTATTTGATGGGCTTTTATTGACAAGATTGAAAGTGTTATATTTTTTGGTTGGATATGCTTTTTTATTTGGATACCTCTTTGTTTGTGGTTGAATCAATGGAGCATTTTTTTTTCATCCTGCCTCCTTTATGTTCAATAGTAATTGATATGCTCAGCTTGGTTCTTTTAGAATATGATTGTGTAGGATTTATCATGTTGATTGTTACTTTCTTTTGCATCTAGTGTCTTTGCACCTACTATGGCTGTGTTTGATAAAGAAAAAGAAAATCTATAAGATGAAAAGTTTTCTCACCTTCCAAACAATCATATGATTATAAGTTACTGGTTGAGGCATATATGGTGCTTTTATGTGTTGCTATTAATGTTAGATTAGAAAATGGTAAATTTCCAGATTTTGTCTAGTGGTTCTTGTGTAGCAGATAAACATTTTTTATTAAGTGGTGACCGATGATTTTTGGTTGAGATTGATCTGGAAACATAAGGACTTCGAATGCTGGACATCATTGTGCGAGGTCGATGCATGGTTTCAATCATGGATTTGGTTGTTTGAGTTTTTCAAATGAAGCTGCCTGCACATTCCCTTGAAGGGAATTTAACTTCTTTTGGGGGGCCTTTCTTGCAAGTTGTAAGAATTATACCCAGTTAGCTTTGTTCGAACAGGTTGAAGCTTTGGATTTAAGTTTCATAGCATTGAATTTTCGCAAAGAGTTCTGCTTAGTAACAGGCTTTTATGGAGGATAAGCTTTGATTCCTAATCCCTTTGTCTTGCTAATATATGAACCTACTAGGTGTATCAGTACTGTATCTTGATGTACGTTTTTTGTCGCAAATATGGTTCTGCTGCTGTTTATTATACTTGGTAAATAACATGGACAACACGCTTTATGTGGTCTTGATATTTGTGAAATTATCATTTGATTCGTTCTGAAGAACTTATTATCGGGGTAAGTAGTAGCCTCAGCTAGAGTTTTTAGCAGCTGGTATGATTGTGTGTGATTTGTAATAGAGCAGTGGTTGTCTAGGATGCTATGAGAGGCCAACTTTCAATCCCTTGGTGAATGAGTCATCAAAAGGACTAAAAGTTCAAGGTGAGGCAGGCAAGAAAGCCAGCATATCCGAAGGTTTCTGGACCACTAGCACTTGTGATATTGATAACAGAGTAGGGCAATCACAGGGAAGCATCTCATCGATCAGCACGAGCAACCAGACACTTGATCCGCATGGCAGCGTTGCAGCTGCTAATTCCCCAGCTGAATTTGTGAATCATGGCAAGTTTTCATCATTTATGTTACTTTGATTGGATTAGCATTTGTATGTAACAGCTTTACGAACCTCCCTATCTTTCTGCCCGAATAGTCTCCTTGGACCTCATTTGTTACTAAAATAAGATGAGGCTGTCTATGCACCATCTCATAACTGCACTTGGTTGCAGGTCTTCTTCGCTGGAATCAAATTCGGCAGCACTAGATGGGAAACAGGACGTCTGAAAATCGGAAGCGAGAGGTTCAAGAACCTAAACTAAAGTGAGTTACTGTCAGAAAATATTGATTTAGTGTTTTTATTAATTTTTCCTATGATGTCTCATCCACTTGAAAAATGATCTGTGAACCGATTTGTTTATATGTAGTTAAGAAAATAAGATAAGAGCGTGTTAATTAGCTTCATTTCACTTTTTCTTCCATGTATTGTTTAAATTTTACAAGTCATCTAAGTCTGCATTTTGTCTGGAATATAGGTATATGATCCTTTGATCATTTATGAACTTTTTCGTTATCTTGTCAGCACTCATTGTCTGTGCATGGTTAAACATTTTTTGCTTTGCAGTTGGAATGCGACATACGAAAGCTTACTTGGAAGCAACAAGTCATTCCCTCAGCCTATTCCTCTTTCTGTAAGTCCCAGAACCAGCAAGCTCACGGAATCATGAATTGCTTGCTTATCTGATTTTGTGTCTATCATGAAAAATGACAGGAAATGATAGATTTTCTCGTGGATGTGTGGGAGCAGGAAGTGTTGTATGACTGAGCAACGACATTACGAGTGCAGTCGAAAGATGGTTTGATGTCAATATCCATCTGCTTTGTTGTAACAATTTTAATTGCATTAATAGGTAAAATGCATATCGACTGTAACAATTTCAGGGTCTTTCCTGCTTCTGTTTTTCTCTTCTCCCCCTCCCAACTCAACTGGTCTTCTGGACATTCTATTTTATTCCGCCGGAATTAATCCGGAACAGAAAAATACTAGCACCCTCTGATTTTCAAAGCAGCAAAATCTTGTTTCATTCATTTTTGCAAACTTTAGTGCATCACTTACTGTTACCTTTTATATGTGTTGTTTGCTGTCATTCATTTCAATATGCAATGACAGGACTATTGCTTTGAGTAAATGAACAGAAGTTTTCTCTGCTCAGGATACTGCACATATTATTGATACTGTACAGGAGATAGTTCGTATTTGCCTGCATAGGAAAAAGATAGATAGAAATGACACGATTATTGTACAACTTTGCTTGAATTGGGGTATTTGATGATCACCCTATAGATACTATTCTTGTTCGATTGTTTATGTAGCCGTGTTTGCTGCTTCTTTGGGTAAATAGAATGGAAAATTTATCCAAAAAAATGAACAGATGTTTTTTTTTTCTTTCATAAAAATAAAAAAGGAAAATTTTATTCGTGTTCGTTTTCTTTTTCTTTTTTCAATTATTTATGTTCAAAATCAAGATATAAGAAGTTGGGGTTTTCAGATTCGGTCAGCATTAAAACGTTTAAAAATGTCCTAAATTGTTTCAATATATATAGAGAGAAAAAATTGTAATCTTAATTAAAGGTAAAGAAGGCAAGTTTCAAAATTTGTCCAAACAACTTAAAATGTTATATTTTTTTATAACATTTTGGGTTGAGCTTTTTTTGTGTGTGATTTTTCGAGTTTTGAAATTGTCGAAAAGATCATCAACCTAAAAAAGAATAAATTTTGAAACTTGTTGAAAAAACCAACTTAAAACTTTATCAAAAAGTATAAACATTTTAGGTTGCTGGACAAGTTTTGAAACTTGTTATTTTTAAGCCTTAAATTAGACTACCGTTCTATAGATAGACTCTCTGTGATTAATAGAAAGATCAAAAAGGCAAAAATGAAGTGTGAAACTGAAAAGGGAGTCGGGAAGACCTAAGTTATCTAAACGCAGATAGCCCTTTTTTAGTTTTGCCAGTCATTCATTTATCTTGCTGTCACTAAACCTGCAAAGCTTGACATTGCTTCAAAATTCACCGTCTGCTCCTTCGCTCCTGCCCAGAGAAACACACTGCATGCATGCATGCATGGTTTTAATAACACGCACTTGCCGTTTCCCCAAAAATATGTAGTTTAGGGTTTAGGGTAAATGTAGAGCAAACTTTTTCCGCAACAATCAGGAAACTGATCTTAGAATAGAAAAAAAGGACCATTCCTGAGAGATCAGATTCTCCTACATGTACAGTATCATTGTAGCATGGAGTTAAATTGCAGCATCAATCACTCCATACCATGTACGGAGCCAAGATTGAGGGTTGGAGGGCAACACATAATACATTCGTCACTGCTTGATATGACATGTTTTGTAGTAAAAAAAAGTTTGACATGGTTTAGGACATACCGCTCAGATTATCCGCCAATCAAATGAGAATGCCGGTGAAACTCGAACTTTATGTGGTAATGACCGCCTTGAAATTAATCTTAATAAATGTTTACGACTGCCTTTAAATCTCTATTTAAGATACCATTCACCTACCAGAGACAAAGGGTATGATGCTGGTTTCTAGTACAAACAGGAGATTTCTGAAGACCTGAGAAACTTCTGATAGATTTTTTTTGTTCATAGACAAACTTCGATATTGCTATACGTACTCTTAACAATACAATAAAAGCAAGTTCCCAGATTAAAGCAGCTTCCTCAATCCTGTTGGGTTGCTGTCATAAGTAAAACATGAAAAAAAGTGTTTTTAGATGTATGAGACGTTTTGTTGTCTGTGCATGATTTTACAATTCCATGCATTCTAATTATATACTGTATATAATGGAGGGTGAAGTCCGCAAAGGAGGGTCACCAAAACCAATGATCTGAAGTCGTTGAAGCGTTTGAAGTCAAGTGCACCAGTGTCCCAAAAGGACCAAGAAAAACAATTTCTTGCTTTTTTCAATGAAGAAAAGCTTTTAATTGGTGAACAAGCCCTCCGCCCCAGGGACATGTCTCCTTTTCTACAGGCAGAAAACTTTGAAATTATTTCAAACATATATATACACCCCCCCTCCATCCTCTTCAAAACAATATAACTTTCCTCACAAACAGCACTTTGTCACATTAAGCAAACAGTGATGGCCGCTTCATCAAGAATCTGCCCCAATGGCCTCAAAGTTGCAATCACTGTGGCTTTCATCATTTTCTCCATCACAATATTTCTGATTCCATCAGGTAGTAAAATCCAAAACCTATTTGGGTTATGCTATGTTTCGACTATTGTTTTGTTTTGATTCCTATTAGGTTCTGCAGATGGGGCGGTGAACTCAGGTGGGTTGCAGCAAAGTGAAATGGTGTTGGGGTCAAAGCCTCCCGGTTGTGTGAACAAGTGCTCGAGTTGCAGGCCGTGCATGGCTACTCTTGTCATTTCTTCAACCAAATGGAACAACAACTTCAAAAAAGTAACGTACCGTGGTGATGAAGATGGTAGCTATTATCTCCTGGCGTGGAAATGCAAATGTGGGGATAAGCTCTTTCAACCTTGACGTATAACATAGCTCTTTCAAGTTAAATATATACTATAACATAGTCCCCTTATATATATATACTACTATTGTAGACACTAGGATAATCTTATGTTCTTGTAATTGCTATTTGTCATCTCTGGTCATAGTATTAAATTGCGGTTGCGGTGTTCGTTGAGATTGGGGTGTCACGGTTATGGATGTTGCGGACATTACGCAATGCATTGTGGTTGTCACGAACCTGATGCGGTTCTCTAAAATCACAATATTTTTAAAATATTATATTTATGCATTTTGCATCTATATTTTAATATTCTAAAGTATAAAAGGTAACCACTATGAGTGGATTTTTCCATCCTAGCTTAGGTATACTAAGTACATCAGCATGGTGGACCAATATTAGACATTTATAAACTCAAACACACCAAACTGACCTGGTTTCATATAACTCAAGTTTCAACTTCCATTGACAATAAGGGAAGAAAAGAGAAAGAAAGGTCAATTGCATCAAAGATCTCTGCATGCCATATATTATTTGTTGAGATCAATACTTCGTCATTGGAAAAACCATAGAGCAGAACTGCAGAAGTTGTCGACAGTAATAGACAATAGCCATAAACTGAGAATTCTTTATATTCAACGCCATTTTTTGCTAAGTCAAAAAACATTTGTGTGTCTCATCAATAAAATTTTAATTTTACATTTCAACTTATTTAAAGACAGAGACGGAACTAGAATTTGAGGATAATAGAGTAATTAAAGGAGAACAAATTTGTAATTAATTTAATTTTTTCAAAAGAAATATAAAAAGTAAAGGTAAAAACATTTTCCCTAACTTGGGGGCAGGAGCCCTCCCATTCATGGGCAGGACATAGGGGAGGGTTTTGGGGGCGTAGGCCCTGCCAGTTTTTTTCTCCAATGCTAATAAAATAGTCCTTTATAAATTTTTAGTTCTGCCCTCATTTACCATTTACTTCTGCCCCTATTTAAAGGCATGGTACAAACATAATATATGGCATATTTCGACGTTGTACGATTTAACAATCATAATGTAATTCTCATATTGTGTTATATCAGAATTATATATATATATATATGACCTTAAAAATGTTACTAAAAAGAGGGAGAATGACTATGTCTCTAGTAGACATTTGAGAGCAAGGGGAGATGATGATGGTAATGGTAATTTAGAGTTTGATAAGATAGGGAAAACTTCATGCAAATATGTGGCGAGAAAAAATCAATCTCTGTCGAATAAAAATTATCTGTCTTTTTTGATGTCACTGTTTATATTCCAACACAAAAAATTTAATTCTAAACCTTAATCTTTAACTTTAAATCCTAAAAAAATATATCTTATTTTCGATTCTCTATGCTCTAATCATAAACTTTAACCATAATTATAATTTTTTAGTGCGAAATACAAATAAAATACTAAAAAAGTACCTAAGATTTCTATTCATCTCTACCTCTCAAGTCTCACCTAGGCTTATATTGAGCAGAATTGATTAGATTTTAATATTTTACTAACCAAGTAATTTGTGAAAGGGTTATATTTTGATATACAAACTGTGTAAAAAAATTTACACAACCCGTCAAATTTAAGCTATAAAATCTAAAAATTAAATCCTTAGCCTAAACACCCTAAAACCTAAACCTTAAACTCTAAACTCTAAATTCTAACCATAAAATTTAAATTCTACACTCTACAACCTAAACTCCTAAGGGTTATATTTTGATACACAAACTGTGTAAAAAATTTACACAATACTTCACATTTAAACTATAAAATCTAAAACCTAAATCCCTAACCCGAACACAATAAATCCTAAACTTTAAATTCTAACAATAAATCATAAATTCTAAACCATATAATCTAAACCCCTAAACCACAACCTAAATCTCTAAACCCTAAAATTGAAAGAATTGCACAAACTAAAATTTACACAAGCTTGTGTATTAAAATATCTTTTAACTCTTAAACTTTAAACCACAACCTAAATATCTAAACTTTAAAATTAAAAGGTTTACTTGTATATCAAAATATGTTCGATCGGGTGACGAACACAAGTTCTTTTGTTCCCGACTCGTACAAAAACTCGTGTAAAATGAATGAGGCCCAAAAAGTAAATAGTCGAAGCCCTCTTCTATATAGTCGATATTTTCCTCGGTTCATGTGTGATTTGGTGAATTAGAAACCAGAAATGGAAATGCTCAGCATTTTCTCTGCTTCACGCCACCATAATTTCTCCACTTATTCCATTTTCAAAGCTTTGAATTCAGATTCACTTCAAGCTTCGATCTTTCCCCCGAAATTTTATCCCCTCCGTCGCTCCCTCCCCGTCCGCCTCCGTTCCAATCCCACAACGCCCCCACCACGTTGCATCTCAGCTGGCCCTCGTCCACCTTCTCCGCCTGACTCAGACCCCCAAGGTTTCCACTATTCTCTCATTTTTAGAAAAAAAATTGGAATTATATCGATGCCTTTGGAATGGGATTAATTTGTTTTTGTGAATAATTCTGGAAAGTTTTAGACTTTGGATATTGAATAAAAAAACTGCAGTAATGTTCTTCCTTCTGCATGTAACTAGTTGAATTTGCCTATTTGTTGTTTGCTTATTGCATCTGAATTCAAGGTTCCATTGAAACTGCTTTGAATGCAGCCAATTCTGGTGTTCTTATCGTCCTTTTTCCATGAAACAGGGTTAGTGGGAAAATTATCAAGATTTCAGGATCGTGCACGGATCTTCTTTGCTGTTCTTTTCTGGCTGTCTTTGTTCTTCTGGTACTCTGCATGGGATGGAAGTAATTCCGGTAAACCTGATAAAGGATCTCGATTTCGAAGATAATCTAGTAAGAAATTTGATTCTGTATATAATAAATATGTGAGATAGAGTAGTACTCAATATACATGACGAAAATTCAAATATAGATAAAGAACATGTACTTTGTTTTGTTTGTTATTCTTGGGAAACATTTTCATCTAATATTGTAGTGAATCGATTTCAAGGCCATTTCTTTTACCTTCTAAAATGAAGATAAAAGTGATAGTTAAAGGAGAAAGTAAGTTTAACTTGCTGTTCTTTATTGTTTCCTACATTTGCGGTTATGATTTTTCATCTAATTCCTAATTAGATATTCGTTGGAGTAGTTGTAGTAGTTTGTCATGCGCTTAAACTTGTAATACATCGCCATATTCTTTTGTTACTCCCAGCCTGCTACGTATCGAATGCATGAATTTGATGTTTATCCCTTGTTGTTTCCTTCAGTGCATGGTGTAGATGCTAGCCAAGTAGATTATGATTGACTTCTATTGTTGGGTTATTTATCAAGGTCATGAATTATGACATAAGGGCGTTTCATGAAACGGGTTTTGGTTCTCTCTCTGATAACAAAGATCGATAATATACGGTTTTGCAGTGGTTTTGTGTTTTAAAGCTGCAAATGATCGTCTGAATTCTTTTTTCAATTCCTTCACTTTGTTTATGTTTGCCTGATAATTACTGGCAATCAAAGTTATGAATACATTTGAGTCTTCCGCGGCACGCATATTGGTATAAGTTTGGGAGATGTTTCGTATATTCACTTCGGGTAGTTCTCAGGATATGATAGTACAAGGTTAAATGTTTGTCAAAATGACAGGTATATGCTATCTAGTATGGCCGTATCATACAGGTAGATATTGCAAGAGAATGCTGCATATTTCTGGCCTGTTTTTCTAAAACACATACTGTTTTGTTCTTTTTTTGCACCATATTGTAGTATGGCTCCTAATAAGTTGATAATTTTGAGCATCAATATGGCCCTGGGGTAGCTTCATCTAAGAAAGGGAAAGCTTCGCTTATAGTGACTGAGTTTTGGAAATTTGGCTTTTCCATTTTAGTCCATGTAAAAGATGGATTCAACTTTTTGGACAATGGAGGTGATATTCATATGATTGTAAAATCTGGTCTGTAAATTAATAGTGTCATTGAATAAAATGCCGACTCAGTCTTAGCTCAGTTAACATCTCCTAGAGTTCGCAGAGTCGAATGCGCTTGGCATATTTGTCTCCAGAGATGCTTAGACTTAAAGATTGAAATTTTACAAGTAGAGACAATATTTTTAAAATAAAAACACCTTGTGACAGCAATAATTTACAGCAAAAGGATGAGCTTTCGTGTTCAACTTTGATTGCTACAACTCAGAGTCAGAAGTAGAAAACAAACTCAGCACAGCCATATACTGTTCCCACAAGTTGTGCTTCAATGTTGATAGCTTTATGTCCATTCGATTAATGTTCTCAGAAATTGCCTGTTATCATCTCTTTCTCATATAACATCTGTCTGGTTAAGAAACTGGGACTGAATTTATCATTTTTAATTTCTTTTTTTTCCATCATTTAACATTCTTTTGGAATTCTATATTTTTTTAAAATTTTAGAAAAAATTTATAATATTTATTGAATTATTGAGGACTTGTTTTGAATTTTCTTTTGCAATTTTTTGTTGAAAGGACCAATTTGCATTTTTTTGAAACTGACAGGGACCAAAAATGATATTTACACCGATGTATTATTCTATTTACTTAATTTTGTAAAATTCAAATCGAAAAACCAAATAATTCAATTCGAAAATTTTTAAAAAAAAATCAGTTGAACCAAATCAAATTTTGATAATTTCATTTATTTTTTTGATTCAAATCAAATTTTCTCAACCTAGATCTCCAAAAGCAACTTAGGTATCAAGTTGAGAAAAGTTGTCAAACTTGGATGCAGGGACGGATCCTTTAAAAGACTTATGGGGCCATGACCACTCTTAATTTTTAGGAAATTTGAATTTTATCTTTAAAATTTTTTAAAAATTTAATTTAGTTCCCTCATGATTTTTAAAATTTCATATTAAGCTTTAAAATTTTAAATATTTTTAATTAATTTCTCTCAAATTTTTAAGTTTTTTGTTAAATCTCTCAAATTATTAAAAATTTTAGTTAAACCCTAATTTTTTTTGAAACTTTTCATTTAAGCCTTCAATTTTTAAAAAAAATTAAGTTGACCCCTCAAACTTTTACTCGTTTCTCGAAACCTTGGAGGTTTAATATGTATATTGAGCCTTCCTGGTCAACCTGGATACCTGACAATGTAACACTGCATTTCAAAAGAGGAAGAGACTAAACACCATAGATTGAGCAAATACCAGTCACCTTAGCTGTCAACTCCATCAAACCAAATTGGAAAAAGAAAAGAGAGAATTCCATAAAATAACACGTGCTTGATACATAAATGGTCCAGATTCATCTGAGATGATTATCATCTCACATGATATCTAGTAGATGTTTTTTTCCTTACAGGACAAGCAAGTAGGATCCCATCAAAACTCTTCCTTGAGAGAAAAGTAAGCTGCTCTAGACAAAAAAAAAAGAAAGGGATGTCTTGCAACTTGCATGGAAAATAGAGAGGTTTTGAAATTAATAAGGTTTGAGAGTGGAAAATTATTACGGGAGTTGCTTGGACATCACCTTCATCTTGTATACTTAACCTGCAATTTCCTTTATCATGCTTTCAAACATGATAACCACCGACATACAACCTTTAAGGCAACTAAATTGATGAACTGGAATCAAAACTGCACGATTTTACACTTCGAAGATTTGTATTTTGTTGTTTTATATTCAAGTATCTAACTAAAACAATGGCTTGAATCACCTTGGACCCGATAGTCTAGCGTCAGACAACCATGCATCACTATTGTACTCTGTTGGTCCTGATGTTGTACCCTTGTCACTGTTCCATTTAAGAAAACCCGAGTAAGCCCTAACACCGGGGACCGAAGAGATTGGGGGTTGGGATAAATCGCAGAGACCTTCAAGCATTTGAACCACTTTAGTCATCGGGGGTCTTAAACACATTTCCTCTTGTATGCACCATAGTGCAACTTTTATAGCGGAAACAAATCTTTCATCGTTTTCGTTGATGTCTAGCTTAGGATCAAGGATTTCTTTCAGATTTCCTTCTTCCAACATCTTGAAGGCGAAAGAAGGTAAATGAGCTTTCTCGGGAATTTCTTCTGGATCGTAACTCTTTCTACCCCCGATTATCTCGAACAAGACCATTCCGTAGCTGTATACATCACTCTTCTCTGATATAGGGTTGTTGGTAATCCATTCTGGGGCAAGGTATCCCCTTGTACCTCTCAGTGTTGTATATACCAGGCTTTCTTCACGGCTCATAAGCTTAGCCAAGCCGAAATCTGAAACTTTGGCATTGAAATTATCGTCAAGAAAAACGTTTTCGGGTTTTATGTCACAATGCACGATCTTGAATTCACATTCCTCGTGGAGATAAGCCAATCCCTTTGCTGTACCCAGTGCAATATTGAATCTTGTATTCCAATCCAATGTGCTACTTTCTTCATTGTTCTTGAATATCCATTTATCTAGAGATCTTTTGCCCATGAACTCGTAAACAAGAAGCTGGTGAACACCCTCGGAGCAGAAGCCTTTGAGCTTGACAAGGTGTACATGATGGATACTTCCAATGATTCTAACTTCAGCCCTGAACTCCTTTTTTCCTTGTCCTATGCTCTCCAATTTTTTAACAGCCAATTGGGTGCCATTCAGCATCTCACCTTGGTAGACCGAACCAAATCCGCCTTGGCCAACCTTTTTAGTGAAGTTTTTAGTTGCGTTACAAAGTTCACGGTAAGTATAACGAACAGGCATCCCTGAAAATTCTCCAGGAAATTATCATCCTCCAACTTCTCTTCAGCAGATTCTAGCAATCTCTTCTTTTTGCGGCAGTAATACAATCCCGCACAAAGAAGACCAGCAATAACTAGAACCGTTGCCGTTGCTATTATCACAACAAATATAACATGAGTACCATCATTTCTGCTTCCTCCTTTAGCATGACTTTGCCAGTCATTTTCATTCCTTGAGACCTTCAAAAACGAAACAAAGCCTCTAGAATTCCGCCCAGCACGCTTCAGACCTCCAACGCGGTCAAACAAAAAGCAATTCCCTGTATTGTTTTCAAAAAAGAGTGCAGTGCAAGAGCAGTTTCCCAAGCAAGCTTTCTTGCAAGCATCTATTCCGGATCTCATATTGGGTTTGACAAACTGAAGCACAGAATAATCAAGGTTCGGACCAATATAGAGAAGATGTGCCGAATTATACGTAGAGGATATTGGTGAGCTGCAGTCATTTTGAGTGACAAGAGGTTTAGGGCATTCGCACACGGTGTCGAAATAGCACACCATAAACGGGGGACAAGTTTCGGGATTGTTGCAGGGGTTTTGTGGTATCTTTGTTGCCTCAGCAATTGCTCTACCTCGCTGATGTAGATTATAGAACATAATTGCTCCATCAGCTCCTAATTTGGCAGCCCATGTGACATTCATATCAGAATTTTGAGAGAAGTTGAACTGCCATATCAACTTTTTTATTGTGATCATAGAAGTTCCATGAGTTGGAAACTAAAACCGCAGAATAGACCTTGCCGGTGAAATTCTTTACGGTTTTCTGCACTTCGCCCGACAAAGACCAATAAGTTTGCGGAGTCTGGAACCCTGTGTACAAGACCAAATCCCCGGACTGAAATTCAAGATAATCACTGTTATTCCTTTTGGGCAAACTTTTGAGTCTCATTCCTTCCACAAACACCTGGCCAGATAAAAGTGTCTCAGTGGGATAGCTAAAACTCTGCCGAAGCACTCTTCCATCTCCCCCGTGAAGCACCAAGTTACCCGAATCCAGCAATTCCAGAGATGTAGCCCTTTCTCCGGTAGTGTTTGTGTCCCAAGCAACCCCATCTCCTCTTTCCAAATATACATTTCCATTATTGTCAAACACAAACTTATCGGATTTGTCGACATCAACCAACAAATCTCCTCTATTAGCAGTCCAAACAACTTGGCAGGACTGAAGATGAATGATAACCAAGACATAACTTTGAGCATCCAGGGCAGTATAGAAACCAAAACCAAATGTTTTATTTTTCGATAAGAGGAACTTCCCATCATGTTCCTCCCATTGCATCTGAGATGCTTGGAATCCTGGATATAACTGGCCAACAAGTTGATCGACAGCAATACAGATTTCGAAGGCCAAAAGTAGAATGAAACACAAGGTTATAACTTTGAACAAACCCATAATTCCTGTAAAAACAAGTTCCTCAGCACCAAATTTGCTATGTAGTCTTGAAAATACTGAGCTAAAATTAGAAAAAGTTGAAGGCTTTGCATAAGCTAAAAGAAATACTAGTTCAAGCTAACCCTGAAACAAGAAGAAGAAGAATTTGAACAGATAGTAATCTAAATTGTCTAAACACCAAAGGAGTACTAAGAACAGATGAACAAACACACTAATGATACAAGGAAAGCTAAGAGCAAAGGCAAAGTCACAAAACTATACAACCATTTTGTAAAGAGAAAACTAAGTTTTCATTTAATGGGGTTTTCACCGTGTAAACTACAACCTACAAGCAGGGTTAGAAATCCATAAGAGGAGCTTTCAAATTGATGGTTGATGAAGAGGCAAAAGGGAAGATGACCCAGAGCAGGAAAAAGAGAAACTCCTTTCTCTTTCTTGACTTGACAAAAGCATAAGCTTGAAGCAAGCTGGAAACTAAAGCTAAAGTCGTTTTATGGAAAATGAACACCAGCCATGTTTCTTCCGTCTGTCCTTTCTTCGAGTAAAATGGGGAGAAATGGCATAAAGTCTAAATATCTTGACGTTTAATTAAATAATTATTTTAATTTTTATTTATTTTAAATAATTCAAATTTTAATATTTTATTTTAAGACAAAATAATCTTTCTACAAATAAAAATTATCAGTTACTTAACAGTAAAAAACTTAAATGACGTGATGAACTTATATAGTAATGCACACTGACATGACAGCATCATATAAACAAATGGGTTAACTTAAAAAATCGTTACATTAGTCAAAAAATAATTTTATAAAATTATATAAAGTAAAAAATATTTTTTCTATTAATTTATTCTGTCAAGTCATTTCAAGTTATTAACCGTCAGTTTTTTAACAATTTTCATCCGAGAGACGCTATTTTGATCCAAAATAAAAAGTTGAAGATTAAGTTACTCTAAAAAAGAATAGAAGTCAAAGTGACAATTTAATTAAACGTTGAAGATATTTTTTAACTTTATGCCGGGAGAAATATAAGAAGAGTCTCTCGGCAATGGTGGTACATACTATTATTTAGGATAATGGTAACTACATTATTCTAAAATGATTATCTTGGTAATTGTACATTTAAAATAATATAAAATAAACATTAAATTTTGTTGTAAAATGGATGTATGATCATTAGATAATAGTTTGATCGACCAATTATACTAATATATTAGTCGTTACAAAATTATTTTTAAATTTTGTGAATATTATATATGTAATCACTTATTTTTATCCGGGTTTTAGTATTTTTAGTATTGTTGTAATAGTAATATTATTAATATAAAAATAATAAAATAAAATAAAATAAAAAATTAAAAAATTAAAAATAAAGAAAAGAAAATTTATGTGGTTTTTGGGTGGTCCACGTCACCCCTTTCAACCACCCAATTGCCTATATAAAGGCATGGGGGTGGGGGGCAATTGGATTGAAAATTGAAGAATGGAGGCAATCGGTAGGGGCTGGCCAAATAAGGGAGCTTAGGCTCCCGGCTAGCCCAAGACCGGGACAGTGTCCTCGGTCCTAATCGGTTCGATCGGGGTCCTATTTTGGATCCAATCTAGTTAATTTTTTGGAGAGGTCGTGGTAGATCTCGGTGGGGTCCAGTCGGGGTTCGTCATTCGAACTCGTAGTTAGGTATATTTTCTTTCTTTCTTTATTTATGTTGTAATTTTTATGATTTAATGAAGTAGTAGTTAATTTAAAATTGTGTTTTTAGTTTGTATGTTTATTTATGTTTTAGATTAGTATTTATTATGTTTTAAATTTATGTTTTATATTAATATTTTATTTATGTTAGATTTGTTTTTATTTATGAGTTAGATTAATATTTATGTATGTATGTATGTTTTATATTAGTATTTTATTTATGTTAGATATGTTTTTATTTATGAATTAGATTAATGTTTATGTATGTATGTTTTAGATTAGTATTTTATTTATGTTAGATTTGTTTTTATTTATGTGTTAAATTAATAGTTATGTATGTATGTTTTAGATTAGTATTTTATTTATGTTATATTAGTATTTTATTATGTTAGTATTTATTCATATTTTTATCGCAATGTATTTATTTATATTTGCCATGTTTTTTTAGGTTTGCATAACGAGCATATATTTTGTCAATGCAGTGCCCTTTTATTCGAGTGTAAACGGGGCCAGTATCAAGCGTAGTGATAGTGGTTGGGCGTTTACTCTCGAATAACGGGGACTTTAAAATTTACTCGCACATATAACCAGATTTTAATTTAATTGTCACTTTAATCTGGAAAGTCTAATATTAATAAAGCGGTAATTATTAAAGTACCAATTTTGGGCGGTGTGGGGGTGCTAATCCTTCCCCATCCGTAACCGACTCCCGAACCCATCAATTTGAAATCTCTGGTTTTTTACGGTGTCCGGCCTACCTAAGTGGCCGGTGGCGACTCCATTTTAAAATAAAATACGGGTTTTCTAAAACTCCACGCGGAATACAACATTTTCAAACAAAAATAAAAAACATCATTTTTAGCGAGAAAAAAACATCGCTACAGATGGCGACTCCGTTGGGGATATTTTTGTTTTTTAAAAAATAAGAGAGTCGAGCTTTTTTAAATAATTATCGCTTACTAATATTGGAAATTTCGGATTAAAGTGACTATTAAACTAACATTCGGTTATAATTGCGCGTTTGTTTTAACGCATTTAAAATTTGGCATATAAACCCGCTTTTTTAAATGGGGGAAAACGCTAATGCTTTCGTGGAGATATCGTTTTCCCGTATGGGCCTAGCAAGTACCTTCGGGGCTCGAGTACCTTATTCTTTCGTGAGGATATCGTTCCTTCGTATGGGTATAAGCGAATGGGTCCCCCTGAATTGAACCCGGTTGAAAGGAGCCTATAATGGGTGATGATCGGGGGCCTTGCTACTCTTAGTAGAGGACAACAAGGACAATTCGGGTACCTCTTAGCACCAAAACTGCATATAGTGAGCCGTAGGAGCTAACCCTTTAGAGCCATGTGAAACTCTGCCCGATTAGTGGTCACCCTATTTAGGCTTTGGCGCCTTATTTCTTGTTTATGTACAATTTTTTATTACTCTATTTTTATTTGTTTTATTTAATCGTTTTATTTGGTACTAACTCGTTTCATTTTATTTTCATCGCATTGACTTCACCTGCATCATTGCACAACATCATCACAATCTTAATTTTGCATTGCATCGATTTAGGACATATTTTGCATGCATTCATTTTCAGAATAATAAAACTAATCCTCGGGTTGCCTCATTAAATACAACAAAGTTGGTCGATCTAGCACCTTACAGAGCCTCTTACAAAAGCCTGATCTTGGGGCATGTCCAAAAGCACCCTCGCATCTTTTACAAACATTATGCCTATAACAAGGCCTCAGTCCAGGGGCATTATTTGCCAAGGTCCAGCCTTCATTGTCGAGTCAAACTCTTGCATCTTTGACCACAGTCTGCAAAAATGCACCAAATCCAAAATAATAATAGTAACGAGCTGCCATGAACCAACACAATTTATAAACCAAACCTAGGGGGCAACAGAATCCACGCTCAAAGTGTCAAATTCAAGAGCAATTTCAGACGATGGCATAGGAATTAATAAAATGTTGGGGCATGCACCCAGATGACTGATCGAACCCAAGTTGAGGTTGGGGCACCGTCATATGCAAAAGACCAAGATCCTGACAGGACCAGTGAGGAGTCAGGGGCATCCCATTGAGGGCCAGAAAAATCATATTACATTCATGCATTTAGTTGCATTCATCATTTTTGCGTACATCTATGTTCAGTGCATACACCGAAGTCACCATGCATTTAGGCATAAAATTCATGCATTTTTGCTTACAAAAAGGTTCAAAAAGAGACCGAATATCCTCAGCCGTGGGGGCAACAACGCTACAGCCAACCTTAGTCTTAGAGGAGGCCAAACACAAAGAGGATGCTGAAACATCAATAAAAGGTAACAGTGACAAATTTTGTGAACATTTACTGATTAATGTTTTTTTTCATTTTTAGGTCATACCTCTCCGCCAGTAGAGCAACAGAAGTAGACTTTTCCAGATCTTGCCTTCGTCATTGTTGATAGGCCAACAATTTCCAGATTATGCTTTACCGCTGATGGTGCAACAATATAGACATCCTGAAGATCTTGTTTCTCCGTTGATGGTGCAACAGATCTGAACCTTTCCCCAAGCAGATCAAATTTTTATTTAGGTCTTGTTTCTCTGCTGACGGTGCAACTAGACCTATTTTTTTCTCGAGTCTTACTTCTTTGTATAGTTTAAGAAAAAATAAAATTTATCAAAAAATAGAGTTGAAAAAAAATCAGTAAAAAATTAAAAAAAATCAAAAAAATCAAAAATTGAAAAAATCAAAAATGAGAAAAATCAAAAGAAAATTTATCAACTTTCATTATCCGATCCAGTCCTCCGTTGATGGAGTGGCTGGGTCCAAGCTTCCGGCGCCCTCAGATCCTGCTCTCCGCTGATGGTGTAGTCGATTCTTGGTCGTCATTATCCAATCCAGTCATCCGCTGATGGAGTTGCCAGGTACAAGCTCCCGTCGTCCTTAGATCCTACTCTCCGCTGATGGTGTAGCCGGTTCCAGGTCGTCATTATCCAAACCAGTCCTCTGCTGATGGAGTGGCCGGGTCTAAGCTGTTATCGTCCTCAGATCATGCTCTCCACTAATGGTGTAGCCGGTTCCAGGTCGTCATATTATCCAAACCAGTCATCCGCTGATGGAGTGGCCGGGTCCAAGCTGTCGTCGTCCTCAGATCTTGCTCTCCGCTGATGGTGTAGCCGGTTCCAGGTCGACATATTATCCAATCCAGCCCTCCGCTGATGGAGTGGTCGGGTCCAAGCTTCCGTCGTCCTCAGATCCTGCTCTCCGCTGATGGTGTAGCCGGTTCCAGGTCGTTATTATCCAAACCAGTCCTCCGCTGATGGAGTGGCCGAGTCCAAGCTGTCGTCGTCCTCAGATCCTGCTCTTCGCTGATGGTGTAGCCGGTTCCAGGTCGTCATATTATCCAATCCAACCCTCCGCTGATGGAGTGGTCGGGTCCAAGCTCCTGCTATTCGCTGATGGTGTAGCCGGTTCTAGGTCCTCATTGTCCAATCCAGTCCTCTACTGATGGAGTGGCCGGGTCCAAGCTCTCGTCGTCCTCAGATCCTGCTCTCTGCTGATGGTGTAGCCGGTTCCAGGTCATCATTGTCCAATCCAGTCCTTCGCTGATGGAGTGATCGGGTCTAAGCTCTCGTCGCCCACAGATCCTGCTCGCCGTTGATGGTGTAGCCGGTTCCAGGTCGTCATTGTCCAATCCAGTCCTCCGCTGATGGAGTGGTCGGGTCCAAGCTCCTGTCGCCCTCAGATCCTGCTCTCCGCTGATGGTGTAGCCGATTCCATATCGTCATTATCCGATCAGTCCTCCGCTGATGGAGTGGTTAGGTCCCAGTTACTGCTGTCCTACTTATCCGCTGATGATGTAGTAGGGTTCCAGTTAATATTTCTGTTTCTCCCTTGATAGATCCAACTTTATTGATTTTCAAGTTTTCTTTATTAATGTTGTAGCTAGAAAACAAATCAAAAAAAGAATAAAAAATCAAAGAAAAATAAAAAAGAAAAAACTGAAAATGAAAATAAAAATAAAAATAAAAATGAAAATGAAAAAAACAAAAAATGAAAAAAAAATGAAAAAAATGAGCTTTCAACCAAATTCTGATCATGCCTCTTCGTCAGAGTCGTAGCTTGATCGCAAAAAAGAACAACTATCCGATCCTCGCCTTCGTCGAAGTCGTAAAAAATAAAATCTTCAAACCTTGCCTCTTCGCTCGGTGTTGTAACTTGGTCAAATCTAACTTTCGGTTCAAAAATGTTGTAATGAACCTAATTCACTAACTTCCGGTCTTGCCTCTTCGTCGGTGTTGTGTAGCTAGACCAAATTCACTAACTCTTGATCCTCGCTCTCTCGTTGTTGTAGTTGGATCAACATTACTAACTTTAGACCATGCCTCTTCGTCGGTGTTGTAGCTTGGTCAAAATTCACCAACTTTCAAGTTTTAGCAATGTTGTAAGAAAAAATCAAAAAAGAAAAAATAGAGAAAAAAGAAAAAAAAAAGAAAAAAGAAATAAAAGCAGAGAAAAAAAACAAAAAAAAGAGAAAAATTGTCAGTTTTCTGATCTTGCCTCTTTGTCAGAGTTGTAGCTGGATCAGACATCAGAACTTTCACCTATCGGTCTTGCCTCCTCGTCAGTGTTACAGCTGGATCGAATTTTGTAGACCCTGTCTCTTCGTCGGTGTTGCAGCTGGGTCGAACTCTCCTTAGGTATTAGCTTATTATCAATAATGTAGCAAGTGGAACTCGATTTGGCTTCCCCAACAAACAACCCCCATTTTGAAGGCTTTGCTTCCCTAAAGTGACAAGGTAGATCAATCAAGACAAGAAAGAAGACCTACGATGAAGAGAAAGAAGATCTACCAAAGAAGGAAGACACGCGTCAAAAAGAGAGAAGTTCAGCCAGATAAGACAAAAATGAGTGCTTTTGATCTTTGCTTTGTTCTTGTTTCACAAGAACAAGCAAAGAGGGGCAATTGTAATCACTCATTTTTGTCCGGGTTTTAGTATTTTTAGTATTGTTTTAATAGTAATATTATTAATATAAAATTAATAAAAATAAAATAAAAAATAATAATTAAAAAAAATAAATTTATGTGGTTTTTTGGTTGTCCACGTCACCCCTTTCAACCACCCAATTGCCTATATAAAGGCATGGGGGTGGGGGGCAATTGGATTGAAAATTGAAGAATGGAGGCAATCGGCAGGGGCTGGCCAAATAAGGGAGCTTAGGCTCCTGGCTAGCCCAGGACCAAGACAGTGTCCTCGGTCCTAACCGGTTCGATCGGGGTCCTATTTTGGATCCGATCTAGTTAATTTTTTGGAGAGGTCGTGGTAGATCTCGGTGGGGTCCAGTCGGAGTTCGTCATTCGAACTCGTAGTTAGGTATATTTTTTTCTTTTTTTATTTATGTTATAATTTTTATGATTTAATGAAGTAGTAGTTAATTTAAAATTGTGTTTTTAGTTTGTATGTTTATTTATGTTTTAGATTAGTATTTATTATGTTTTATATTAATATTTTATTTATGTTAGATTTGTTTTTATTTATGAGTTAGATTAATATTTATGTATGTATGTTTTAGATTAGTATTTTATTTATGTTAGATCTGTTTTTATTTATGAATTAGATTAATATTTATGTATGTATGTATGTTTTAGATTAGTATTTTATTTATGTTATATTTATTTTTATTTATGTGTTAAATTAATAGTTATGTATGTATGTTTTAGATTAGTATTTTATTTATGTTATATTAGTATTTTATTATGTTAGTATTTATTCATATTTTTATCGCAATGTATATATTTATATTTGGCATGTTTTTTTAGGTTTGCATAACGAACATATATTTTGTCAATGCAGTGCCCTTTTATTCGAGTGTAAACGGGGCCAGTATCAAGCGTAGTGATAGTGGTTGGGCGTTTACTCTCGAATAACGAGGACTTTAAAATTTACTCACACATATAACCAGATTTTAATTTAATTGTCACTTTAATCCAGAAAGTCTAATATTAATAAAGCGGTAATTATTAAAGTACCAATTTTGGGCGGTGTGGGGTGCTAATCCTTCCCCATCCGTAACCGACTCCCGAACCCATCAATTTGAAATCTCTGATTTTTTACGGTGTCCGGCCTACCTAAGTGGCCGGTGGCGACTCCATTTCAAAACAGAATACGGGTTTTCTAAAACTCCACGCGGAATACAACATTTTCAAACAAAAATAAAAAAAAATCATTTTTTAGCGAGAAAAAAACATCTCTACAATATAATAGTCATTGAATTTGTTAATTGTTATATAATATTAAATTTACTATTTAATTGTTACAAAATGATCATTGAACTATTTGATTATTATAAAATAATAATCGAACTATTTAATTGTTATAAAATGATCATTAAAATTATTTAATTGTTCCATAATATTTGGTTATTACAGGTTATATTGTAATTATTTTAGTTGCTTTCAGGACTTTATTTCTATAAACGTTTCAAATGAAATGGATTGTTCCAGAAACATCTGATGAAAAAACTCTTTAATTATTTTCATTTGAAATGTTTCTTGAAAAAAATGTTTAATTCCTTTGAACTAAAAGATATCTGAAAACAAAAAGCTCTTAATCTACTGAGTTTGAAACATTTCTAGAAATAAAAATATTTTCATTCCTTCATTACATTTCTAAAAACAATCTCTTAAACTCAACTGCAAAAAAAAAAAAAAATTGCACCATAAGCAGTAATAAACCATTTTGTCACAATCAAATAGTACAATAACCATTTTGTAATAATTAAATAGTTTAAATGTCAATTTGTAACAATTAAATAATAAATTTATCATTTTATAACAATTAAATAATTTAATAATCATTATATAATATTTTTAAAGTTCAATGACTATTTTGTAATAATTATATACTATTTAATTGTCTAGTCAGCTCATCGTTAGATTGTAAGCAATTTTTAACAATTTAATGCTTATTTTATAACAAAATTTAAAGTTTAAGACATTTTTTATAATTTCTAAAAAATTAATTGCCTAAATAATTATTTTAGATAATGATTATTTATGAACTTTACCTTATTATTTATCCTTTTTATGTGTTTTGGAAATGGGTTTTTACAGTTTGGTCACCATAGGCGGAAGGTGTCGGGTTCGTGGACCCAAAATTTTAAAAAATTAATATTTAATTCTTTTAAAAAATAAAGGTAAAGTACACAAATCGTTACTAAATTATTTAAAAAATATAAAATAGTCATTAAACTTTCAAAAGTTACATAATAAGTATTAAATTTTAGTTTTTGTTACAAAATTGTCAATGAGCCGTTAATTGAGAGACATAACAATTAAGAAAATTTGTGTAATAGCATATTTAATCATCAATATTTACACATTAAATCAATTTAAACATCAATAATGATGGTTAAATTATGAATAAATTGATTGAATGTATAAATATAAAAGATTAAATTTGCTATTATTCAAAATTTTATAACTGTCGCGTCATTCATGTAACGACAGTTAATGACTCAGTGACTTTTTAGTAATAAAAACTAAAATTTAATGTCTATTATGTAATTTTTAAAAGTTTTGTGACCATTTGTATATTTTACCCAAAACTTTAAGTTTTATTTTGATTTGTTATTTTTTATTAAATAAAAATGTATTACATTCCCATACAAAATGGAAAAATATGAGCATTACAGTTAATTAATAAATCTTAATTTTTATCGTTTATTTATCCTTATAAATTCTTACTGATTATTTATCCTTAGAAATAAAAAAGAAGAAAACAAAAGAATAAAGGGGTCCGTTGTTGGAGAGGCTTTGGTCGAGACAAAGTAGCCATTAAAACATGAGCTCTTTGTCTGCATGTCTGTTTGGATGGGTCGGAAGCCATGTATGCACCTGTCCTGAATCTGCAGACTGCAGTGAAGGATTAGGAAATTTAAAGTAAGAACGTTTTGTTGAGGTTTTACGCTATTAAGCATGAGTACTTTAGTTTAGTGCCGTATTACGTACTCGATATGTTCTCGTATCGGGGATATATTGAGTACGGCTTAGTTACTCATTATTTTATCTCTCTATTTTTCTTATTCTCCCATACGTTTTTCGGGCTTTTTCTTGATTCTTTTCGACTTTCTCTTGCTCACATGATTCAACTATGAGTACATAAGTATGTGTGATGCCACGCTTACATAATTTTCTTATGACTTTTTATTTTTACATTCTTTTAAAATATAAAATTTATTTTATATTTGTCGTACCCTTACTGTACCCGTACCTTGTAATTTTAGAAATTATCGTTTTCGCCCTTGTTTCTGTACTTGTACCCGTATCTGTATCCGTATCAGTGCAACATAGATTTTATGAGTGTGTAGATTATTAAGAGTAGGCACATAATTAATCGCTCAAATCCCAAAATATATTTTTTGGGGGGATAAATAAGGCTTTCTTATTCATCCAAAAAAACCATCTATATACAACTCAAACCAAACCAACTATAATGAAAAAAAAAACAATAGGCCTAAACTATCCCTGCTCAACAGCAAGAGCAAAAGAAGTAAGAGTAAATTTTGCAGAACCAGACAATTTTATTCGAACATCCTTCTTGATCAAGGAGACAATAACATCAGCTTGTCTAGGCACTCTTCCACACACTCTACAGTTTTTTTCCTGTCATATGCAATAGAGGAAGTAACACCATGCTAACCGAATGATAATAGCCACCAGGGTCTCCCCCTTGCCATACACTTGCACCCACTGCACCATATTCAGCCAATAACCCAAATGTTCAACCATGTGATATGTCATCATTACTTGTAACGACTCAAATATCGAGTTAGCAAATCGAGTTTCGAACCCAGGTATTAGGCCTAGTGATAAAGAAAAAAAAAGATGAATATTTATTAAATTATTTTATCTAATGTTAGGATAGGGGTTTTTGAATTTAAAAAGAGTTGGTGGGTGGTTGAAAAAGGGAGAAGATATTATTGGAGAGAGGGAGAGAAAATGGTGGAAGAGAGAAAAAGTAAGGGGGATGAGTTTTGAACCTTGTTTTATCATCGTCGAAGCTGCCGTAAACTACACCGCCACCGTCATCGGGTAAAGTTTGCCAAAACGCATCCATCGGTGGTTGTCACATTGTCGCCGTCATCGTCACTCGTCAGGGTGAGGGAAAAAAGATCTGGCGAAGCTCGTTCAGCAGGTTTCATCGGTCGCCATCGAGAGTCATCGCCATCATTGGAACCCCCAGCCCGAGATCTACCGATCTATGAATTTTGGTCGTCGTCCGTCGAGGGAGGGCACCGCACGCGTCGCCTACCGCGCATGGGCATAGTTCTGCTTCAGGGAAGCCATCTAAACTGAGTTGGACTGAGTCGAGCCGACCATTAACCCTTGACTTTTTTGTCATAGTTAACTTTTTTAGGGGACCTTACCTGGGGGTTTCTCGACGTTCTGAGTCTATTAGCACAGTCTGTTTCACCAAATTCAAACTCAATAACCTATTTTTATGCACTTGACCTTGTGGTTTAGTTAGTGAATGAGGTTAATTAATCTTTGTGGAATTCGTATATTTATGAGGATTGTTCAGGTTCGAATACAGGATCAAGGAGAGCATTTGAAGAGCTCGAGTAAAAATTTATCGATAATCGCTTAAGGTTAGTACACCTCGAACTCCTATTGCTTCATGAGCATCAGAAATGTGATTGTTTTGCATATTATTATCTGCAAAATAGGTAGACGATGAATAATCATGTTTTGAGACTGATAGTATGAGACTTGATATCTATGAGATGCTTGATGATATTACGAATATGATAAGACTCATGGAGGCTTTAGAGAACGTGTAGGTTCGTTTGAGATGCTCGTATAGTTACTCGATTATTATTAATCGTGATGCCTTGTATGCTTGTTCGAATAGGTTGACGTGATTTGATGGGAATTATGCTTAAGGGTTATATACTCGATTAAATGGTTATGAAGCCTGTTAGTAATTTGGTATGCGGCAAAATAACCAAAGCGATAACGACATAGACCAAGACATGCACAAAGACAAGATTTAACGTGGTTCAGCATACCCTACCTCTACGAATGAGAGAAATCAATCCACTATCAACGTAGAGAACCCAAAGAGTACAAATACATGATAACCCATGTAATCCCAAAACCCGGTGTACAAATCCCATGACCCGGTGGAACCAAAACACTCTTCCCAACATCCCTACAATATTCATCTCTACAACGTAGGCACAATAGTTGTAGAGAACCTAAAAGTGGTTACATCTCTCCAAAGTAATTCCCCCTCTCTTGTTCTCTCATTCTCTCATAATTCAAAAGGTTAAACATAGTCTATATTTATAGACCCAAATACTTGGTCACCAAAAAGCCATATTCAATCTACCTAAAATAGATATTTACTCATTAAAGTAAATCCTAATTACCAAGTAATTTTCAACCACTAGAATTAGAATAAAACCCTACTTAATTACCAATTAAAATTTGAGTCAAAATATAACAAATCTTCATTTGACACAAATTCTATTCGAGCATTGGTCTTCAAGTCTTCAACATCTCCAATTTTTATGTAAGCCAAATATCCATTGAAGCACCACTGCCAAGTCTTCAACAACTCCAATTCTTACATAGTATCTGTTGAAACACTGTTGAATTTTGAGAATTACTCCCCCTGCAACTGAAAGCTCGTTGCAGCAATACTCCTTTGGCATGTCTCCAACATCGCAGCGTAAAATCCGCAGCAAAAATTCTTCCACAATTGCGCATCTCGAACCATAGCTCATGATACCAGTTGTTAGGAATTTGGTATGCGGCAAAATAACCAAAGCGATAATGACATAGACCAAGACATGCACAGGAGACAAGATTTAACGTGGTCTAGATGCTCATCTTTATTTTCTCATATTCCCTTAGATTATAGATTATAGACTCACTAAGAGCACCCTATTCCTTCTCCTAGAGTCTCCCTTTCTCTCCCCTAAGTAAGATTGGGATTATATTTAAAATTTGTAAAAAAAAATAGTGAATAAATGTTTCTTAAGTGACTATCGGATTGGATATCGAGTTGATATGGGAACGTGAACCATGGACATGTTTGGACTACATGGAATTCAAGTCTAATTGAGTAGTGATGATATATGTTTTTTTTAATAAAATTAGAAGTTAGGTTTTCAGACAAAACACAAACAAAAATAACACATTCCTACTATGAAAATCCAAACGGATGCCAAGAAAACAAAACAAAAAATCTCCCCTCAAATACAATTTTATCTTGCATAGAAAAAATTCAGCAACTATCAATAGTCTTTTTATCTCTTTTCAAACTAAACATTATATTGATGTAAAAATAAAGATTAGGTAATCAGTATCAATAAATTATTACAAAAAGAGATCTTATTATAGAAGACTTTAAACTTTCTCTAATGAAGGAATTCATCGTAATAAACTTAACACAAAACGTTAAACTATCGTCACAATAAATAAAAATTATAAAAAAATAGACGAAGAACGAGCGTCTCTCCATGCATTGAAATATGACAACTTTTCAAAACATTGTTTATTTATGGGAGAGATAATAACGATGAAATAAACAATCATTAAGTTATACTAAAATTACCATGAATGCTTTTTTATAAGAAAATATTGTTATGATCACTGGAATATTCAAAGTAGGCTTTTCGTTCAAAACCCAAAACTATTTCATCTCCAAGCTTAATTAAGTAGCTTATTAATCATGCCACCTCCCAACAAGCAAAACCCAAACTTATTTCCATCGTTAACCAATGATTCACTTCTCATGTCCGAAGAAAGGTATCCATAATCTATCAACATATTCAACTATTGTTCTGCACACATGGGGCTTCATGTACTTTTACCAGCAACAGTGTCTATTGTTTATACCCCCCCAAGGATAGAAAGTTGCAAAAAAAGGGCATGCTTTTGAAGTAAGAATCTATTTCTGATCTTTGGGTTAGAGTTAAGAATCTTCCTGTTCATTTTTCTGTCCTTTTTGGCACATCATCTTTAAAATAAGGTTAAGAATAATGTCTTTGGTGGTTTTATGACATGCCTGCTTGACAAGCCTTCCCTTGTTTTTGCATCTCCTCTTAAGTCTCCAAAAACTTGGAACATCCTCATTCCTCACATGTTTTCTACAAATGGAATGTACATTCTTTATCTTCCCCCGTCACATATGGGTTCTTCTCTCTTGTCTCTTTCTCATTTTATCTATCATATGCTCTCATGGTATGCACATTTCCATTTGAATCTTTTTTTACCGATACTTATTGCATATTATCATGCCTGAAGAGGTGAAAGACTTTAATCCAACATTAAAAAGTAAAAAGAAAGTCTTAGAATATAAATGCGGTGGTGCTGCACATATATGTTATATTTATATTTTTGCTGAGATATCTTTACTAAATTCTTATACTAATTGATCATTTTCTGTATGTGCTGCAGTTTCAGCATCACATTCAGTGACATGGACCTATGGAGTAAACTACGGCAGGATAGCAAACAATCTACCCGCACCCGAGAGTGTAGTGACGCTTCTAAAAGCTGCAAAGATTAACCACATTCGAATCTACGATGCTGATCACGACGTTCTCAGCGCCTTCAAAGGGTCCGGTATCGAAATCATAATCGGACTTCCCAATGGATTTTTGACAGAAATGAGTATGGGAGAAGATCGTGCCATGAATTGGGTGAAAGAAAACGTACAGGCATTCCTTCCCGGAACCCGAATCCGAGGAATAGCCGTCGGCAACGAGATATTGGGAGGGACAACCATGGAACTTTGGGAGGCCTTATTGCCAGCTGCAAAGAATGTTTATGTTGCTCTTTACAGACTGGGTTTACATCGTACTGTCGAAGTTTCAAGTCCACATTCGGAGGCTGTGTTCGCCAATTCTTTCCCACCGTCAGCATGTATTTTCCGACCTGATGTCGCTCCGTTCATGAAGCCGCTTCTGGAGTTTTTCTCACAGATTGGCTCTCCGTTTTACATAAATGCCTATCCATTTCTAGCCTATAAGAATGATCCTCAGCATATTGACATCAACTACGCTTTATTCAAAGATAATCCCGGGATTTATGATGCAAAGACGAAGCTGCACTATGATAACATGTTCGAAGCTCAGGTCGATGCAGCGTACACGGCGTTGGATAAAGCTGGTTTCAGAAAGATGGAAGTGATTGTTTCCGAAACCGGCTGGGCGTCTCGTGGTGATCCGGATGAAGCCGGTGCAACGGTGAAGAATGCCAAGACTTATAATAAGAACCTACGGAAACGTTTGGCTAAGAAGAAGGGGACACCGTTAAGACCGCATATGGCGGTCCGGGCTTATGTTTTTGCATTGTTCAACGAGAATTCGAAGCCGGGACCGACGTCGGAGAGGAACTTCGGATTGTTCAAGCCTGATGGAAGCATTGCCTATGATATTGGATTCACTGGACTCGTGCCTTCTGCAGCAGCCTCCTCCTCGCTTCTCTCTTTTAAGGTATGCTTTGATTTTCTTCGTTGCTTATCGCATTATATGATTCGGACCGTGCACACCTAGTTTTGGTAGGTGAGTCTTCCGGCGAGAATTTTCTGTACGCATAAGGCCTCGAATTCGAGACATACTTAAACGATTTCAAGCTGCTTATTAATTTTTTCCAATGCTCTTTAATTTTCTTGACATTGCTTTTCTTGCAGGATATTGCAGCTCAGGGTTGGTTAAGATCGTCTTACTTATTGGTTTCTACGACTTCGGCTGTTGTTTTATTACAATATATAGGGTTGTAAATACTTGAAAAAAAAAGGTTAATTAACTTTGGATTCTTTGTATTTAGATTGTTCATGAATCGGATAGAATTTAAATAATAAAAAAATATTTGCCAAGACTCTATGTGGTTAGAATTTAGATTGAATTGTTTTTATTTAAATTTATTGAAAATATTTTATTTAATGTTTATATTTCATAATTTATTTTGAAAAAACTATTCAAATTAATTAAATAATTGTTAGAGAAATTTGGGTATTTTTTTGGCTTTCTCTTATCAATAATCGCTTTTGAACTAGTCAATAACATTAGCCAATATTTTTATGATGATATTGAAATAAATCAAATTTTAATTTTTTTTTCTTCAAATTTTTATGTAATATTTTCTTAAAATCCTAAATAAGAGACAGTTATATGTAAACACTAAACACATTCAAACTCAAGACATTCAAGGAGATATCGGATTAAAATTTATTTCTTAAAAAATTTGCATCACGATTAACATGGTAATGGGAACATATGATTTCTCTTACGATTCTAATTCCAATCCACGTAAATTTTAGGATAAACAATATAAATGGTCATTGAAGTATGAGTAAGTTTTTCTTTTCAGCATTGAAGTTTTAAAGTAATGAAATAATCACTAACGTTATCATTTTATAACAAATCGGTCACTCTACTGTTAGCCCCGTTAAATTGATGATGTGGTATGTTAACAACTAGGTCCTTTAACAAAAATGGTTAATATCTAAATTGACTCCTAAACTATTTCTAAAACACCAACTAGGTCTTTTAAATATTCAAAACCTTCCTCCATTTCACTTCTCCTACCTTTTTCTTTTTCTCCGAAAATTTCCTTTCTGACGGTCCGAACAAGATAATAAATGGGAACAACTCTTTCACCTGGTCATGGAGAAGTAAGTGTCGAATTCGATCTCGCCGCCTTGTAACTAGGTGGAACAGCTCGAGCACCTGGTCATAGTAGGAGAAAATGTTGCTTGGAATGTAACTTATCCCAGCATCTGCCCATCTGTTTCCAGATGGTTGACCTGAGATAAGCTGCAACCTTCTGCATCCTCAACACTGCTTTTCTTATCCCAGAAAGATTCCAAAGCAAACTTAAGCCATTTCTTTGAAGGAGTTGAATGACCTAGATGGTGTTTTAGAAATAGTTTAGGAGTCAAATTAGATATTAACCGTTTTTATAACATACCACGTTAAAAATAACGTTCATGACCATTTCATTACTATTGAAACTTCAGTGCTGAAAAGAGCAACTTACTCATATTTCAGTGACCATTTATGTATTTTATCCTAAATTTTATCAAAAAAATAATGCAAACAATAGAAGAAAAAAATTACAGAATTTTGTTGTTACCAAAAAGAAAATCTAATAAAATACAAGGAAAATTTTAAAAGAATTATAAAAAGATCGGTATTATGTGGTAGGGAACACCTCAGCCTTATAATGTTCGACATAATCATCACCGTTGATCTGATCAATAACAAGCACCAACCCCATAGCAAAAGCTCCATCAAAACCAGGTTTCAAGGAAAGCGAGAAAACGTCTTTCCCAAGTACAACGTTCGTAGAAGCATCAACTTTCCGTCTGATCTCAGCCATTGATTCCTTGCCCGCATTCATGATCCTGCACATCCGTTGCCCGAAGTTCCCTTCGATCTGATACTCCTCCCCTGGATTGTTCAACACCTCAACTACCATCCCGCACCGTCCGATTATCGACGATCTTTTCACACTGAAGATCGGTTTCTGACCCTCCGATCTCTCCCCTACAAAACCTTCCCACCGCTGATGCAAACTCGGTCTCTGCATCGATAAAACGAACGAATCAACTCACTGAGATAAAAAAATCCTCCATGAACGAGTTATCAAAGTTTTTTAAAACCAAAATGAATATAAAAGTTAAAACCGTTCAAATACCTTTTTTCTCACGGTGAGCAGACACCGTCCATGAGCATCCATGAGAACGAGTTGACCTTTATAACGAGCGGGGCCGTACGACTCGACGCGGAAGGCTAACTGGCCTTTACAGTCGTAAACAATGAAGCCGTCGTTGGCGAAGAAGAGAGAAGTTTTGAGAACGGTGAGATGCTTCTCTTGTTCGAAGATATATTCACCGTTCACACCCAAACCTGCTTTCATTTTTGTTGCAGGGCCAAATGAAAAGCAGTGGAGAATTTTGAGTGTAAATGCGAGGACTTAAATGGAAAAAATTGGGCGTCGAAGGGGAGGTGGGGAAGATGAAGATCAACACGGTTCAAACAGAACTGAGTGAACTCACATACAACCATTACTTTTCTGAATTAAATGGGACTTGATTTATTATTGCGCACGTGTTTTTGTAATAGAATAAGAAAGGGCTTAAATAAAAAAACAGCCCTCAAACTATGTTTTTTTCTGCTTTTGCCCCTTAACTATGATTTGGGTAAAATAGGCTCTTAAACTTAAACTATTATTTTTGGGCAAAATAGGCCCTTAAACTATCATTTTGGTCACTTTAAGTCTCTAAACTATTTTTTAGTCAAAATAAATACCTAAACTATATTATTTTTCTTCTTTTAGTCTCCAAAACTAGAGGTGTTCAAATTCGGGTGCCCGGATATTCGGGTACCTGGATCTTCGGGTAGTAGAAAATGCGGCCCGTGTCCCAACCCGGTGTTTATGGGTACCCGAAAATTCGGGTATTTGGGTACCCAAATATAAAAATATATTTTTTAAATATAAAATATTTTATTAGTTTAATATAAAAATATAAAAATATGTATTTATTAGTTTAATATAAAAATATGTATTTATTAAATATAAAAAATAAAAAATCTTATATTTTTATTAGTTTGATAAAAAAAATATGTATATTGAATATAAAAAATATTAATTTTAAATATATCCGGGTACCCAAAAATTCTTAATTTTGTGACCGGGCCCGACTCGAGAAGTGACGGGCCGGGTACCCGACCCGGGTAAAAAGAAAATTTCCGGGTAAATACTCGGTTATTTATGTTCGGGTAATCGGGTCGGTCAGTTGGGTCGGGTTGGGTATTTTTGAACACCCCTACCCAAAACTATTAATTGGTCGAAAAATCTTTGTGATGTGTCAACATCTTATTAGTCAAAATAATTTTCTTTTGACTTAAATAACTATCAGACTTAAAATGACCAGAAATGATAGCTTAAGAGCTTATTTTAATATATGATATTTTAAAATTTAAAAAGAACATAAATATTTATATATGTTAAAAAAGCTTATAAATGATGTTTTTGTAACCATAAACTTAAAGTGACCAAAAATTATAGTTTAAGGGCTTATTTTGCCCAAATCATAGGTGTATTTTTTAAAAAAAAAAATCTGATTAATTGCCATTTATGAAAATAAACAAGTTTTTGTGTAAACTCTACGAAAATGAAACACTAAAATAATAAGATCAAGTTCTTTTATTATTGTCTATTAAGTTGTAGACTTAGTTCATGTATAATTTGACCATCTAGTCTTATACTTTAATTTTAGATTCTGATTCAAATAGTAGCTGTGAAATCGATTAAGTCATTATGTCATCTGTTAGTATATTATGCATAGTTTGTAGGTTTGTTTTTATTATCCAAATTGATTTTTTTGACGGATTTTAATTCTAATCCTAATCCTACCTAGAGGAGAGGGGAAAGGGAAAACTCTAGGAGAAAGAAGGGGTACTCCTGGTATGTCTAGAACTCATGACCTAAGAAAAATGAGGGAACAAAGATGAGCAATTTGGCTAACCAACCAAATGTGCCTACTCTCTAATTTGATTATTTTAAGTTCATGTCATTTAGTCGTATTGTATTACTTGGGTCAAGACTAAAATATCAAAATTCACAAAGTACATAAATTAAATGTGACCAAATTAGACTATAAGGATTAAATTTATAACTTATGTATAGTTAGAGACCGATGACAAATTTGACCAAATTATAATTTGATATGCAATTAGCGTCGGAATTTCTATGTTGTGAATAAATTCTATTATGACACATTCTTAATAAATAAATAAAATTAAAATAATTTTATAAATATAGAGAAAATAAAGCCAGTTCTGATCACATATTAGAAGCACTACTTTTTCCTACTAAAATCCAGGAATGGAACAGAGAGAGAGAGAGAGAGAGAGAGAGAGAGAGATCACTTTACAAACAAGGACGAAAAGTGAGTCCAATATGTATGGCTCACCGGCTCAGTTGATTGTCTATGTCTATCTGAGTTCTTTGGTTTATTACGACTCAGAATTGATTTGCATAAGATTGGAATATTTTTAGTGGGCCTCCCAATAATTTATTTATTTTTCTGATAATTATTTCAATTCAAATTGGAAAACGTGGGATAAAAACTTAAAGCAAATGGCGTCATGTTATATATATATACAAGTGTATTTATTCTATACATAAGCGCTTTTGAAATTTTATTTACACACGCGTTTGTGAAAATTTTATTTATACAAGTGTTTTAATTTTAGGGGTTTAAAAATTTTGTTTAGGGTTTAAAGTTTAAAGGTTTCTATCATGAACTTTAACCATAAACCTTAAATTTTAACCGTAAACCTTAAATTTTAAACCCCTACACTAAAAATCTAACCTCTAAACCCTAAAATTGATGCGCTTGTGGAAACAAAAAATTTCAATCGCCTGTGTATAGGATAATAATCCATATATAAACCAATTGTTATTAAACTATGAAAAAAATTTTGTTCATTAACCTTTCAAAAGTTATATAATACGTTAGGATGAGATCCGTTTGATTAGATTTTTGAGATTTTTTTTAACAATATTTACTTAGGGGAAGGAAACGAGGAATTTGCATGTGTTTCAAGCTCACAACCTAGATGAAAGGATGATGTCAACCAAAAGCTTTAACAACTTGTTCTAGAAATTGTTGATGATTTTTTAGATTTTTGAAACATCGGTTTTGATTTGTTCGATCCTATTTTTTATATATTTTTTTCAATTTTCGACTTTATTTTGACAAAATGATTTGGCATTTTTTACATTATTTAATAAATTTTCAAATTCATTTTCAAGAATATTTTTCAAAAAAATATTTTTTAAAATAAATAAAAATAATTAATAGTTCTTATATAACTTTTTAAAGGTATTTTCATTATTTGAAATAAAGAACGCTTATTTTTATATTATTAAAAATAAAAATTAATTATAAAATAAATAAAGAACTTGAATTCATTTTGGGTAACCATGTTTTTAAACGTGCAAACCAGAACCTATTCAAACATTATGATTTCATTACGCCATTTTTTTTTTTTTTTGCTCAGCCTTAAAGTGAATAGTCTCCCCTTACAAACCTTATCAAACAAAAAAAAAATCTTTAATAAAATTCACTTTGTAACAAAATAATTATTCGAAATAAATTCCATATAAATATTGAACATGTTATATAATATTTGAAAATTCATAAAGTGAGCTCTTTTTATTATATCAGTTATAATTTTATCTAATGTTATTGTTATATCTATGTTCTCAGTCAGTATCATCTTTGTAAAACAACATCTTTTCCTTTAGGTCCTTCGCGACATCTCTTCAACAATGCACGTCTGTGCTCGTATCCAACCAGATGTAAAGTTTTGGGAACATCCAGAGCGTTTATAAGTTTTGATGAGATAACTGTCAAATTCGTCTGACACGCCAGTTAACTCTATTAACAGATAGCTAAAACTATTATGTCGTATCCATCATGTCCTACAAAATCTATACTTGACACTCTTGTAAGATCCATCTATATAATCACACGAGAGATTAACTTCTCTCCCAAGTGAAGTATGGTTATGAAACTAGAGTAACTTTTTTCTCTCACTCGCATTCTCTATAATTATTATTGACTGCAATTCACCGTCCAAATTAGAAGGAATGAACTGCCCAAAACGCTGACGACCATCACCATCCTATTTTTATTTTTTACCATCAATAAATATAATATGAAAGAATATTTATCTTATAAGCTCGCTCTTAATATCCCAATTTCAACATTCTCTAATTTGAACATTAACTATTGCAAAATCAAATGTGATGCAATTCGATTTAACTTATAGAACCTTAATTAGAAAAAAAAAAAAGAGAGAAGAGTCTGTTTGGTTCTAGAAAATATAGACCATTTTTATTTTTATTTTTTAGAAAATAGAAAACATTGAAGAAAACACGTTTTTTTGAAAAATCAAAAAATGAATTTTAAAAAAAATAGAAAATATTAGAAAAACATGTTTGGTTAAAAAATCAAAAAATGAATTTTAAAAAATAAAAAACAAAAATGAGCAAAAATATGAAAACATAAAAAATATTTTTAATATTTTAATTAAAGTTGTTTTTGGAAATTTTGTAACAATGCATAAGTAATACATGATCAAATCCTTCAAAAACTATACTTTTTAAGTTTAAGAACATTTAACTATTTTGTTTGGCATTGTTTCAAACCATCGTGAAAATATTTTTTTGGATAAAATACATAAATAGTCCTCCAACTATATTTTCTTGTTAAGTCCCTCAGCTATGGAAAGACTTAAGCCAATTAACAAATTAGTCCGTTGTCATTAAAATTTTAATGGCAAATGACGTGACAACTAATAAAATTAATATAATAATAAATTTAGTCATCAAATTATACATCTTATTTTAATTTGGTCACAACTCTAAAAAAATTAACTCTCGACATTTTAATATTCTATTAATCTAATTCATAATTTCCTATTTTCTTCACTTTGCCTTCGTATCATCTTTTTTGTTAATCCAAGCATCATTGAACTTACCTTATGAACATAACTATCACAAATAACTCACAGATTCGAAACACAAAAAAATTTATAAAATCCTGAAAAATGTCCTAACAAAATAACTAAACAAAAACAAAAAATGTTGCTTCACACAATCAATTGTTCACATTTCATGATAGAAACACAAAATTAAAAAATGCATGAATTGAGTTGTTTTTATTTATTTATTATAAACTCAAATAACACATCAAATAGATAGTCTGAATATGTCATATTTTTATTAAGAATAAAAATTATTTTTTTATCGTTTTAAAATTTTTCTTTGTTTAATCATATTTTATTTTTATAGTTATAATAATATTTTTCCAACAATTATATTTTAATTTAATCATTGAGTAATTATTTATTTGTTTCTATTTTGAAAAAACAATATATCAAACACATTTTTGTTTATAAAAACAATTTTTCATTTTTTATTAACTAAACGTGAGAAAAACTGAAAATGAATTTTTTTGAAAATAAAAAATATTTTTTAAAACCAAATAAACCTTAAATATTTTAAAAAATCGAAAAGAAAATATCTTAGAATTCTAGATGCATTGCATTAAATGAAGAGAGGCGTGATGAACGTGCTGAAAATGTACTTGAAGTCGCTGGTGAGCGGTGACCTTATAGATAATGGGTTTCATAATTGGTTGTAAATTGTAATGCATATTCTCTTTCACGATAAATTATTATATAGGCCCAGCTGATCACGTAATCTATAGTTTTAGCTAATAAAATCTATTTATTTTATTTTAATTTTTAAATAATTATCCACTTTTTATTTATATATAGGAAAAAGATGAAAATTTATATTAAAAAATAATATAAAAAATATTATTCTATCTGTCCCACTCAATATATCCTTTTTGTGTTTAAAATTGTCACACTTAAAATGTCTCATTGAAAAAATCAACAACTTTTATAAGGCACATTTTTCTTTATATCATTTTTTTTGTTTCTCAACAAAATAAAATTCAACTTTTCAAGGATAAAATTGTCGTTTCAATTATTTTACATCATATTTCTTACACATTCTCACACAATTTTTTTCTTCCTAAAACTGTATGAAAAATAAATAATAGACAAAATAAATGATACAGATAGAGTATTAAATAGGATCATGAATAACTTGGTAAGCCAACATGATACTCATACTTTATCATGCTAGACTCAAATTCCTTGGTTGTCTATCAAAGTATCAATAATATATGATTCAAATGCCGAGTATCTGTAAGTTGGGTCACAGAGTACCCATAACAAATTTATTATTTTTACGAACCATACAATTAAAAACAATTTAAATATAATTAAAAAAAATCCAAATTACATAATTTAAACATACTTAATCAAAATTAAAATAAAGAAATTATCGTTATATCAAAACAAAACTTAATTCATGCTATCTCAAACTTAAATTTTCGTATAATCGTTAATTCATTGAATCGCTAGTTTGAAATTTATTTATTTTTAATTTAATTAAACTTCGTTAATTAGAGAGTTAAAGTGTTAAGGTAAAATAATTTGAGAATGGAAAATAGGAGTGTTCGAAAGTAAAAAAAAAAAAGAGAATCTAAAATAAAAAAATATATAATAGGGAATCGAGTTTTTGAGATACATGTCTAATTTGAATTTTGCGCCCTAGACTTACCTGTGAACCTGTGAAATTGACGAGTCGGTACCTGACCCATTTTTTTTTAAAAAGGGAAAAATACTCGATTATTTTTTATTTGGTAATTGTTGTTAATGATCGATTGTAACGTTTATTTTATAATTATTTAATTTTATTATAAATAGAATTAAATTATATTGTAAAAATGATAATTTTACCCTCACTATTTAGCCTATAAATAGTGGATAAATTTACTCATTTTAAATATCTAAAAGGCAAATGTCATTTACTTTTGAAACACTCTTTAGTTTTTATAAACATTTCTTGAGTGTTATTTTGAGTTTAGAGAATAACAGTATTATCAAAGTCCACTCCATCTTTTGGGTGTACGAAATTTGGAGAGTCGTGCTAACCTTAGGAGGCCATTCGTCCATTGTAACGATTGCACACATCGGGGAGAATTCGCTTCTAAGGCAGTGGTTAATACCACGACACAGTTTGATTTAATTTTGTTATTTTATTATTTTCCTGTCAGTATTAGTGCCTCGTTTTGCAACAGTCTATTTTTCAACAGTAATGACTCGGGTATTTTTGGTCGGATATTTTTGAAAATCTTACTTGGTTGGGTGAAAAATAAAAGTGCAAAAGGGGAGAGTGAAAAAGTAAAAAGAAAATAAGTTTTGAGCATGTTTTATAGGAAAGAAGAATGAGGGGAAAGAAAATGAAAGGTGATCATTTTCAATGGTGAAAAAAAATACATATTCTTCTTCCATCTTTCCTATGAAAGTATATCAACAAAAATAATTTTTCATCCTTCAACTCTTTTACCCTTTCCATTTCATCCTTTTAATTTTCTTTCCACTCTATCGATAAAAATCATCATTACTTAGATCATATTTGGATACGTATCTAAAAGCAATTAGATGTTCTAAACGTCTTTAATTTGAGTCTGGCCTTTCGATTGTTGCTCTGAAACGACATTTCATTTTTATATTGATAATATAATAAATTTTATTTTTTATAAAAATGGTTGAATTAAAATTTAAAAATGGCCAAATCAATTTTATATTGATAGTAATTAAATGCAGTGAACGTGGATCGAATATGTGACTTTTTAAATATTTAATCTGACACTCTCGCAACTGAGCTATCCCCGCATGCTTTAATATATATATATATATATATATATATATATTCTTTTCATAATAGTTTTTTAGTTCATTGTTGGCAAAATTTAATTATCAATAATAGTTTTTAATCTAATCGTTTAGTATCGGGTTTTTTAAATTATTTTATTGACTTCTGTCAGTTCGGAATGTATAGAGACGGACACATAATTTTATGTTGGGGGCAAACTTATAAAATTTAAACGTGGTGAACTTATAAAACTTTAGACTGACCGAAAATAAATTTTCTATAAAAATTTTAAATCTTATACAAATTTTCAATTTTTTAGAGGCGGACACATACCTCCTTAATGATCTCGTAACACTCCCCCTCATTCAGCAGCCCCCTCTTTAAAGTATATAACTTGTTGATAATATTTTTTTAAAGTGTTATTACTGAATTTTACCACATTAATTTTGATTTTTTAATTAATCAAAATAAAAACATAATAATTAAACAGTAAAATGTGATGAACGTGGTTTCAACACGTAATCTCCATATTTTCAGTCTGACCCTCTCTAGCTGAACTATCAATCATAATTTTTACTAAATACTTTAGCTAAAGACATGCTTAGGATTCCCTTTATTATTTGTTTCCGAAAAAAATCATTTTTCCTTTTTTGTGTTTCTTTCTTGTTCCAGCATTAGAAATTAAATATTAAGCCATAATCTTAAATCATAAATCTAAAAAATACACTATACACTCATACACTGAACCCTAATTTTAATCCTTAACTATACGCCTTAAAATTAAAATTTTTATCCATTTTCAGTGTCATTTTTTATGTCTTAATATTAAAAAATTAAATTTTACGTCATAACTTTAAATTTTAAATTCTAAACCCTAAAAATAGACCATACCCTCAATTTCTTAAACTTTAAACCTTAAACCTAAATCTAATTTTTTTAATGTGAGACATAAATAAGTGAAAAAAGAGCAGAGATTTCATTTTCCCAGAATTGTTACTTCACTGCCCCATATTCAACTAAAATGTGAAACCAACAAGAAAACAAAAGCTGCCAATATTATTCATCTAATAAAAAGCAGTCAATAATGCATAATATAAGAGACAAAGGGGGTCCTGCTTTCCACTAAAACAACCGAAAGCCTGGATTTATGATTTGTCTGTCCCGTAAGAAATGAGTTCAGATGCATGAATGGGCCGAGAGGCTAGAGGGGAGACCTGAAAATTTAAAATTTGTATATGATTTAGAAATTATATATGTATTTTTATTAAAGAATTTATTTTTGCCCTTAAAATTTTATAAGTTCGCATCTCTTAAAATTTTATAGGTTTGCCGCCAAACATAAAGTTTTGCGCCAGTCTCTGTTAAGATTTATCCACCGCACAAATTAAGATGAGGTCTCTGAGAATTTTAATAGGGTATTAATATGAACGGGGCCAGGATTGAACTTTAGGAGAGACCGAAATATTGAATTTTAAAAATACAGTGGAGTATTAAGTATTTAAACTCAAAATTCATGAGAAAATATCTAATTTATCTATATTTAAACTTATAGGGGCCTAGATTGTTATTATACCAAAAATTTTGAGGGCACAGACCCATCTTTGTTTAGTTCAGCCTCTAAATAATTAAATATTTAGTAAGTCCTTGTATTTTTTTAACTTAAATACATATTTTTTTACAGGAGTCAAGTTGTTATTAAACCAAAATTTATCAATCACTTAAAATATAATTAAGATAAAAGTGAGTGTAAACAAATAGAGTTGTAATAAAAATTTAAAAAAAGAGAGATAAAAGTTAGTACAACTACTGACTAGAGAGATGAAGACTTTAAGAATTTTAATAGGATATCAAGTTCTGAATTTGTTGACCTAAATCGCCACCACCAAATTTCAAAATAAAATTAATGGACTTTGGCGTTGGAGAATACAAGAACAAATCGAATTATGTTTCATAGACCGTCAAAAATATCAGATACATTAGTAGTTAAAATTTAAAGTTTCATAACAAATGTTTAATTAGGCCAAAACAAGTAGTGGGTTAAATCGATTTGGTTTAACCGATTAAATCGAATTAAGTTAACCAATATTTGGTTTATTAAATTAACTCAATTGATTTTAATAGTTAAATCGGTTTGGTTATTTTGAATATATAATGGTTAAACATTTGACATCGATTTAAGGTATAATGTCGAAAAATGTCTCTAACGTTTAATTGAATAATTATTTTGGCTCATATTTTTGAAGCATTTTAACCCTCAACGTTTTATTTTAGGTCAAAATGGCTCCTCTATGGATGAAAACTATCAGTCAAATGACGATAAACAACTTGACAGAATGACACATCATCAAAAAAATTATTTTATATTCTATATAATTTTATAAAATTATTTTTGACTGATGTGTCATTATGTAAAGTCAACACATTTGTCTATATGACAATAATATGTCAGCGTGCCCAGCCATGTAAATTTGTCATATCATTTCAAGTCATTTAATGTTAGTTGACTAACAATTTTCATCAACAGATGGGCCATTTTGATCCTAAATAAAACAATGAGGGTTAAAATGCTTCAAAAAAAAGAACATGGGCCAAAATGACTATTTAGTCAAACGTTAGGAGCACTTTTTGACATTATGTCTTGATTTAATAAATACAAGTATCGAATGTGTAATATTACAATTATATGTACCGAATTGGCTGAAAAGAAAACACATGTACTACATTTATTAAAGTGACAAATTCAGGTACCAAATGTGTAACATCTGGAAAATTTATGTACCAAATTATTTTTTAAAAAAAAGACATACCATATTTGTAGAAAATGAAAAAATTTAAGTACCGAACAGTATATTAATCCATTAGATTTCCCCACGAAATCCATTTGAAGTTAATTATCAAATTATGCATGCGAGGAAACGCCAACTTCCTCGTCCTTCGTGGTTACGCACTTTGCGTCATGACTAAATGGTCGATGGTTCGAGTGTGGTTGGCAGCCGTGGAGATGATATGTAGAAGAAGAAGATGATGATGATATTTTAAAAAATATAAGGTATTATAAAATACCTTCTTTTTAAATCTTATAAAAGATTGTTAAGTAGGTCTCGAGGTTTATACAAAAACTTTTTATTGGAAGACTCACATACCAAAATTAGGTCTTGCTATATAAATCTGTTGGATTAATCAAGGCAAAGCTTTGAAAATCGAATGGGCAAACTACAGAGTGATTTTCTTGGTTTAAACATAAATTTTAATTAAAGTTAAAATAAAGGTGAAAAATACAGTGAATTACTGTCGTACTAAATCTAATTAATACAATTTTAAATTAATATTTTTTTATTATTTAATTAGAAAAATGATCCTCATTTAGGATTATTTAGAAAATGACTCTCAAATCGTTCACGTAGGGCGACTCACTTTTTACAGGACGCGAGTTTGAAACTCGCTTTTTATAAAACGCGAGTTTCGTGTTAAGTTGGTAAAAAAGAAAAAAATAGTTTACCTCGTTTTTAATATAAAACTCGCTTTCTACAAGACTCGAGTTTAAAACTCATTTTTTGTAGAACGTGAGTTTGTCTTACGTAAACTGACATGGGTCATTTTTCTAAATAATACTAAATGGGTTCATTTTTCTAATTAATTAAATAACAAGTATATTCATCTAAAATTGCCTCTAATTAATCTGTATGGCGTGCATGGTCTATCCCATGGACCTCTATGTGTCCTATGTGGATGCAATCGTACTAAACAAATCTTGTTGTTCTTAATTCTCGTAATGAATCAACCGTTTTCTTTTTTTCACGTAGGAATTTGAGCAAACCTTGAAAGGCATCCTCTTGATTGGAGTTGCTCCTCATCAACTCTCCAGCACCGCATCCATATTCAAGCAGCTCGCCTTCAACTATTTCGGGATCGCCGGCGACAGTGTTTTCTAGCAGATCGAGAGGGTGTTGGAGGAGGTGAATGTCCATCGAACACCCTCTCGAGCTGCTTGAACATGCATGTCCATCCGACTTGATCTCACCAATACTGGGTCTAACCGTTCCTTATGATTGGTCGTGAAGATTATAATGCGTTCTTCACCGCAGCATGACCATTGACCAAATCCCGTCGATGAAATCCAGGAGTCCAGACGGTGTCACCCGATTGTCACCTTGGTTCCTACCAGGTTCCAGTCCCCAATAAAACATCGCACTAATATTAGTTATGTTCGCAACCGAGATAAAATACCGCAACCGAAAATATGGTCGCAACTACGATTTAAATCACTGGTCACGATCGTTGTCTTATTCTCGTCTCATCGACTTTGCTCTTTCAAAAATGTAAGGCAAGTATGAATTGATCACTATATATTTGTTCCTCCTGTGAAAACTTAGCTCATATTGTCGAACTTCTGACCTTAGCGATGAATTAAGATACTCACGGTTTTGATTAAATAGAGAGGTATTACATTCTCATATTGGAATTAAACATATATAAGATAAAACAATATTAACATCATTAGCTACTAGACTAATTAGTAAATTTGTGCATATTACCCATTTAATTTCGTCCCAGGACCTTTTTTACCTTGACATTTCAAGTCCTTGATCTCAAGGCCCTCGATATTTCACGGTCTTTGTAAAAACGTTCTAACATGTTGTTCAAGATTAGTGAAGAAATATCAGGAGCTGGGGCTGAGATTGAGTGTTTGAATGCGAAAGGGAAATAAATTTGCTCAAGTATGAGATTCATGTACTTTCCAAAGAGCTTGAAATTCGAAATGAAGAAAATAATATGAGCATGAGATTTGCAGAAGCAACTAACAAGCAACATATGGAGGGTGTGAAAAAGATAGCAAAGCTAGAAGCAGAGTTCCAAAGAATGTCTTGTGCGAAAAAACTCCACAATTGTCCATTGCGACAGATTTTTTCATTAACAATGCACAGAAATCCCATCAAGAGCGTGAGTTTTTGCAGAATGTTTATTGGCAATGGAGGAAGAAACAGAGGTGCTGAAAGAAGCCTTGACAATACGTAACAGTGAACACGCTCGTACAAGTGTCACGGAGGTTGTGACAGGTGAACTCGTCGTACCTGTGCTCAACGGAGAAGCCAACGACGAGGGTGTTGCTGAGGGAGCTTATGCTGTTGACTTTATTGGCTTCTTTTGTTGCTGCTCCGTCCAACAACAACAAGAAGAAAGATCAGAAAAAGAACCGAAAAGGTAAGAAATAGATGATATATATTGGCTATGGATTTGCAATGTTTTTTTTTTTTTTTTTGTAGAATTAAATCTAGAAAGTTATGGAGGGAAAAAGAGCAGAGGAAGAAGAATAAACTGAGAGAGAAGTAAAGTTAATGTGTCACATCTGTATCCTCTGACGTCAGTTAACGCGAGGGATCTTAGTGAAAACGAATTAAAAGTTCAGTGACTTTATTGTAAGTTTTAAAAGTTTGATGTCCAAAATAAAAATACCCTAAAAATTTGGTGACTATTTATATAATTTACCATTTTTTAAATATGAGAATCAACTTTCAACAACTTAAAATAGATTTTAAGAAAAAAACTTAAAATTAGGGGTGAGCAAAACTCGACTCGAAAAAACCGAATAATTCAACTCGACTCGAGGCGAAAATACTCAACTCGTCTTGACTCGACTCGAAATTTCATAAACTCGACTCGAAAAAAATTCAAATAAAGTTTGAGTTGTAAAATGAAAATTCGAATAACTCAAAATTTTTAGTAATTAGTGGATTTAATTTTAAGTTCGAGACGGGCCCCTCAATTTTTTATGATATATATATATACCGATAATAAAAATATGACGAAATATTGCAACATATGAAAAAAATATGAAGATATATATATATATATATATATGCATATCTTATATGATTAGATAAAGTCGTTTAAATTGGAATCAAACCGTACTATAACATGATAAATAATTACAATTAAATTTTTATAGGAACTCGAAAACTCGGCTCGAATCGAATTTCTTAAACTCGACTCGAACCGAAAAAATCTCAAATAAAGTTCGAGTTATAAAATATGATGCGTCAACTCGATTAACTCGAATTTTTTTAACTCGATTCGATCGAACGCTCACCCCTACTTAAAATAAATAGACCAATATCTCAATTTTCATAAAGCAGATGAATGAATTTATAATTAGACAAAATTGGGTTAAATAATATTCTGACACTTGAAGTTGTATCTCATAGTCATTTTAGTGCAAGTTTTTTTTAGTTTGACCCATGAACTTTTTAATTGTGATGCATTTTATCTCAATTTGTTTTTTTATTATAAAAACATATAAGTTAAATATGTAAAACATCAAAATCTCATAAAAATCTTTAAAAAATCTCACTTTTTTAAAATATTAGGAAAAAATTAAAGTACTTTTTGAAGATTTTAAAAAGTATAATAATTTATTTAAAAATATAAAATGTTAAAAAATAATTTTTAAAAATCCAAAAATATTAAGAAATTATTATTTAAAAATGAGAATTCTCTATTTTTTAAATTTTATGATATTTATTGAAAAATGAGTTGTAGATAATTCGCTTCACAATTACAAAGTTCATAAGTCAAACTCTGTGTGGTTAACTTCAAATCTTTAAAAATGAGCTATGGGTAATTTTGACAAGCGGGTCATATAAATATTAATATTATAAATTACATTTATTATAATTAAATTATAATAAAAACATACACCATTATAATCATCTTAAGATTATTTAAAAAATTAATTAAACTACAATAAACATGGATTGAACACGTTAAGTTCAAACATTTAATTTAGCGCTCGTCCAACTCACATATATCCAAATATTTTAATATTATATATATACTTATTTAATATTGCACCAAATAAGTTATATAGTAGGGTATAATTTAACTATTATAATTAACTTACCTCATATCTTCAGTCTAACACACTCTCAACTGAGCTATCCCCACAAATGTTTATATAACAGTTTCGATATATATATTTTTTCTATAAAAAATTTTAAAACAATTTTACTTATTTAATATTGCACCAACTCATATTTACTAAAATATAAACTTTAACTGCTCATAGTAAGCATCATTAAAAACACTAAAATTTTATACGGATCATATAAATAATTAATAATATTAAATTACGGTGAATATCAAGCACGTGACCTTGAAATCATCAGTCTAACGCTCTCCCACATATGTTCCTATAAAAACATATATTATAATTAAATTGCGGTGAATATGGATCAAACACGTGACCTTTAAATCCTTAGTACGAGGCTCTCTCAACTAAAGTTATTTCTGCATATGTTCATATAACAATTTTAGTACACATATTAATAACATTAAATTACAAACATTATAACTTGTTAGGATTTATGTTTTGATATAATAATTGAAAATTAGTTTTGGACTAAATTGAAAAGATTTCAAAAATGGTTTTAAGTCTAAACAACTTAAAAATAAGTTTGAGAAGTTTTTGAGAGGTTTTGGAAATGTTTTAAATGCTTTAAAGTAGCTAAACTAACGTTTTCAACACAGACGTACCGATACGGTATACCCCGTATCGATACGATCCAATGGTTTCAGCTACAGTATTTTTCCAGTAACCAAAACCATATCGATACGCCCCTAGGCGTACCGATATGGAGTGGATCTTTCGGTACGCCACGTGGCGTACCGATCCAGTTTTCAACCTCCCCAATGGCTATTTCCCAATAACTATTTGAATTGCAAGGCGTACCGAAACAGACCAATGCGTACCGATACAGTTTACCAAACAGACCAAGGCGTATCAACATGGCGTACCGATACAGCTCAAGGTGTTTCAATACAGTTAGCAATTCTGAGCGTAACGGCTAGTTGCTGTACTGATACGGGTACACGCGTACCAATACGGATAGCACCAGAACTGTATTTATTGCGAGAAATAAAGCCTCCAATTGCTCCAATTCAATCTCAACGATCTCCAACGGCTAGAAACTCAATTGGGACTATAAAAAAACCCTTCAAGCTTCAGCAGCAACTAATGCTTCAATTGTCAACAACATTATAATGCCAAAATTGTCTTAAGGCTTTTAATTCATATTCTTTGTATAGACAACACTTGTGAGCTTAATTGTTAATGTATGCTCAAGTGTTTTAGGTTTGGGTGAGTGGTTAAAAGAGTGCAAACATCTATCTTGTAGAGAGGATTCTTTGTTTGCCTTATTTCTTTGTTTGAGAGGATTCCCAAAGCTTTGGTTGTAAGCTTTGGATGCTAGACTTGGTAATTGAGTCTAGGTTGTAAATGTTGCCTCCTAAGACTTGTTAAAAGGGGAAGAAATTTTAGTAGATTTGGGAAATCCTTAGTGGGAGCTAAGGTAATGGATGTAGAGCTTGTTAGAAGCTTGAACCACTATAAATCCTTGTGTTCATTGTCTAGATTTTTGCTTCTACAACATACACCTAAAAATCGACTTCTCCACCTCTTGGCAAACATATCGGTTGAAGGAATTTGAGCTCAACAATTGGTATCAGAGCGGGGCTCAATCGAGAAGGTTTAACCACCTATTGAGGCGATCCGGTAAGCTCGACCAACAAACAAGTCAACCGACTTCCATGGCATTATCCATCGACAAACCGCCCTTCTTCAACGGTGACAACTATGCTTCTTGGAAGCATAGAATGATGTTCTTCATAAGAGCAAAGACTACCGTCTTTAGGACATAGTTGAAGATGGATCGTTTGTGCCAAATCGAAGCAAAGCGAAATGGAGCATGAAAGATCGCAAGAAGATGGAGCTCAATTACAAGGCCTTGCACATTCTACTTTGTGCATTAGGTCCGGATGAGTATGCAAAAATATCTTCTTGTGAGAGTGCGAAGGAATTATGGAACAAACTTGAAGCAATCCATGAAGGAACAAATGAGGTGAAGGAGACAAAGATTGGTCTACTCAACCTCGAATACGAAAAATTCAAGTTGGACCCATATGAAGACATCAAGAGCATGTTCGACCGGTTCTCTACAATCGTCAATCAACTCAAAAGTCTTGGAAAAGAGATTCCAGAAGAAAATCTCATTCGGAAGTTGATTTATTCTCTTCTCGAATCATGGGAGAGCAAGAAGACGCCATTATTGAAGTCAAAGACTTGAAGAAGCTCAAGCTTGAAGAGCTTGTAAGGCCTCTTCTCACCCATGAGATGATATCTCTACCCTTGAAGAGGGAGAAGGAGAAGATAATTCAAGAGCAAGGAATCGATGTCAACATCATTGCTCTACAACCCTCCACAAGCCAACAAGTAGAATCAAGTGAGGGGGAAAGTGAAGATGAAGAGATGGCTTATCTCTTCAAGGAATTGGCCCGATTCATAAAGAGCAACAAAGAAGAATCCAAACATGAATCAAAGAAGAAGATGGTGGATTCCCCCAAGTGCTTGAAATGCAAGAAGACGAGGCATACCAAACCATATTGCCCTCGCTTCAACATGAAGGGATCTTCATCAAAGAAAGCATATGTGGCTACATGGAGTGATGACGACTCCACAGATGAAGATGAGATAACCCACCTATGCATGATGACCCTCCAAGAGGGAGAGGTAACTTCTAACTCATCTTGTTCAAATTCAAATTCTTATACATTTGTGAGTTACAAGAAGCCTATGACAAATTGGTTTTTGAGTTCAAGGCTTCTTTTTCGAAAAATAAAAAGACGATTTCAAAATTGAAAATTGAAAATGATTTGCCTTTAAAAACCAAATTGGAATTTGAAGCAAAATTAAAAGATTTTGAACTTAAAGTTTTAAATTTACAAAATTTGCTTCAAAGTTTAGAAAAATATCATCAAAAGAAAGTTGATGATCTTAAGAAAGAAAAAGATTTGATTTCCAAAGAGCTTGAAAAGAAAAACAATTCAGGAAAATCAAATTTTTATCAAAGACAATCTAGTGCCCCTAGATTTTTGAATGGAAAAGTTTTTAGAAGTATTTGGGTCCCAAAAGGACTAATTACTTCAACTAAAAATGATGAAATTGAAAAATGGATTCCTAAGGGGACTAAATTATATGCTACTAATGTCAATGGAACCAAAGCAATTTGGATACCAAAAACCAAATGATTGTCTTTTGTAGGTGTGATGGAGCCTTGATCAACAAGTTATGAAATTGAAGGGAGCTCTATACACACATGGAAGAACACTTGAAGAATGAAGGCTTCACATCCTCCCTTTTGATTCAAGTGTTGTAAAATTAGTTGAATTTTATTTATTTATTTGAGTTATTTATTTTAATTCAACTAATTATCATATATGTTAGACTAACATTTGAATGATGCTTGAGTAAGGGGGAGTCTATTGTAAAACAAAACTTATTTTTGTCAATTTTTTTAACTCTCCATATATGTTATTGATCTTTAAAGTTGAACCATTTTTTATATAACAAAAAGGGGGAGAATGTTTTGAAAAATTGATTTTTCAAATGAATAAAGGGGAGCTTATAAGTTTTTAACAGTTCATATCTTATTCAAATTTTATTTTTACTAAGGGGGAGAATCTCAAAAACAATTTTCAAGTTGGTTTTATTATATCAAAAAGGGGGAAATTGTTAGGATTTATGTTTTGATATAATAATTGAAAAATAGTTTTGGACTAAATTTAAAAGATTTCAAAAATTGTTTTAAGTCCAAACAACTTGAAAATAAGTTTGAGAAGTTTTTGAGATGTTTTGGAAATGTTTTAAATGCTTTAAAGTAGCTAAACTAACGTTTTCAACACAGGCGTACCAATACGGTATACCCCGTATCGGTATGGTCCAAGGGTTTCAGCTACAATATTTTTCCAATAACCAAAACTCGTACCGATACGCCCTTAGGCGTACCGATACGGAGTGGATCGTTTCAATACGCCACGTGGCATACCGATCCAGTTTTCAACCTCCCCAACGGTAATTTCCCAATTACTATTTGAATTGCAGGGCGTACCAAAGCACACCAATGCATACCGATACGGTTTACCAAACAGACCAAGGCGTATCGACATGGCATACCGATACGGCTCAAGGTGTTTCGATACGGTTAGCAATTCTGAGTGTAACAGCTAGTTGTTGACGGGTACACGCGTACTGATACGGATATTATCATAACTGCATTTATTGCGGGAAATAAAGCCTCCAACGGCTCCAATTCAATCCCAACGGTCTCCAATGGCTAGGAACTCAATTGGTACTATAAAAAGACCCTTCAAGCTTCAGCAACAACTAATGCTTCATTGTCAACAACATTATGATGCCAAAATTGTCTTAGGGCTTTTAATTCATATTCTTTGTATAGACAACACTTGTGAGCTTAATTGTCAATGTATGCTCAAGTGTTTTAGGTTTGGGTGAGTGGTTAAAAGAGTGAAAACATCTATTTTGTAGAGAGGATTCTTTGTTTGCCTTATTTCTTTGTTTGAGAGGATTCCCAAAGCTTGGGTTGTAAGCTTTGGATGCTAGACTTGGTAATTGAGTCTAGGTTGTAAAGGTTGTCTCCTAAGCCTTGTTAAAAGGGGAGGAAATCTTAGTGGATTTGGGAAATCCTTAGTGGGAGCTAATGTAGTGGATGTAGAGCTTGTTAGAAGCTTGAACTACTGTAAATCCTTGTGTTCATTGTCTATATTTTTGCTTCCACCACATACACCCAAAAATCGACTTCTCCACCACTTGGGAAGCATATCGGTTGAAAGAATTCGAGCTCAACATAATTATATTGCGGTGAACGTGGATCGAACACATGACCTTTAGATCTTCAGTCTAACGCTCTCCCAACTAAGCTATCCCCACATATGTTCATATAACAAGTTCAATATATATTCTTTATATAACATTTTTTTAAAACAAATTTACTTATGTAATATTTTGTCAATTCAATTATATAATAGAATATAAAATTTAACTGTTCATAGTAGAAAACATCATTAACAACACAAATTTTATATGGATCATATAGATAATTAATAATATTAAATTGGATGAGTCTATTACGTGCGACGAATACCGCTAAACACCACTAACCCTGAACACCGTTGAACATCATTAAATTAATTAATAAAGATTAAAAATTTCAAGGACTCAACATACAATTAATAATTATTTAAAAAATGTAATTAAATTATTTTTCATATATATATATTAAATTTTTTAATTTTTTAATAAGGGTAAACTACATATTTAGTACCTCGCCTAGTTCTGTATTTTTATTTTGGTACCCAAACTAATTTTTTAACAAAATGGTACCCAATATTACGTATTGTTTCTATTTTAGTACCCTGACTGTTAAAAATAAACGGAAACAATGACTTTGCTTGGTCAAATAACAGTTTTAGTCCCTAAAACTTATACAATATATCAATTTAGTCCAAAATATTATCAATTTAAATATCATTTTTAATTTTTGGATTAAAAATGTAAATTTATTCTTTCTTCTTCTTCCATTCGAAGTATGAAAAACTAGGTATCGAGCATCTTCTTCATTTTCACTACAGTTTCTTGCAAATTTTTATCGATTACTTTTTTTAAATTATTCCAAAAACAATATCGACTTTAATAACAACAAAAAATGCAAAATATAAAAAGTGAAAAATAAACTAAAACCTACAAGAGCAAGAAGCGCAAAAAATAATATCCACCGTGCTGTCATAGCCGATTCCCCAATGGCGCTGGATTTCTTCGAAATTAAAATAAAATTTAATTACTTTTAAAGCCCCATCTTTTTTTGTAATGAATTCTTGTTGTTTTCTTTTTGGTTTCTGGTTTTAACAATGACAGTTTGGTAGTTGGATGGAACTGTTTCAAGGAGAGAAAATGGACCCAGAGCCTGGGAGATGTCGAAGAACTAATGGGAAAAAATAGAGATGCCCGAAACAAGCTTACATCGATTCTAAGTACTGTGAAAGACACATGCATAAAGGCAAAAACTGTTCAAGAAAGCCTATGGAGCATAGTGCTGCAACAATGGTCTTGTCTTCCTCCGACAACGAATAGAACTGCCATAGAATTGGTTACATTGGGTTGTCACCTCAAGCACATTCCACTGAGCCTCATAGGAACTTCTCAGGTTCATCAATAGAGGATTCATGGCAATTTACGCCATTAACAACGAGCTCATCTTCTTCAAACCATAGGACAAATACAACTCATCATTTCTTTGATGAATGGCCACCAAAATATAGAGACTCATCATGGGTTGATTTGGATGACAAATCATCAAACAGTTCATCTTCATCATCACCTTCAAGAACCAGGCTCTCAATCTCCATCTTCAATTCAAGGCCAAACAATGGTACATATTAAATACGTGAGTTGAGACATATACATGGTGTTTTGGTCTTAGCCAGTTGTAAGAATTAACATAAATTTTTGTTTCTGCAGGTGGTGGAAATTTGAATATCCTAGTTCTAGACCTTTCTGCAATTAAGACTAAAGGCCAAGAATTTAGTCAGTGGGAGATCACTCGTTTCTCGGGATTCTGACTGTTTTAGTGTCTTGTTTATCGTTTTTTTTACTTTTGTTGGCGTATTTTTTTAATGAAACAATGATTTCTATTTTCTGGTTACTGTTGTTTCCTGCAACAAAATTTATAGTAGTTCTATATGTAAGTTTGAATGGCTCATCTAAATGTGTGCTGATATGTTGTTCTGGATTTTAATTTCAAGCAATTACTCACCCGGCTGCTTTTTTGGTTATAATCATCTACATCAAAATAGAAACAATACGTAACGTTAGGTACCATTTTACTAAAAAAATTAGTTTTGGTATTAAAATAAAAATACGGGAATAGGTGAGGTACTAAATATGTAGTTTAACCTTATTAAAAAATTCAATATATATAGAAAATAATTTAATTATTTTTAAAATAATTATTAATTATATGTTGAATTCTTAAAATTTCTAATCTTATTAATTAATTTAATGGTGTTCAGCAGTGTTCAACGTTAGTGGTGTTCATCGTTGTTCGTCGCATGTTGTAGAATTTTCCTATTAAATTACATATATTATAATTAAATTGCGATGGTCGTGAATCGAACACGTGACCTTCACGTCTTCAGTCTAACGCTCTCCCAACATATATTTAAATAACAATTTTAGTATATATATATATATTATTTCCATAATAATTTTTTAAAACAATTCTACTTATTTAATATTCCCAATTCAGTTATATAATAGAATATAAAATTTAACTATTCATCGTGGATGAGCATCATTAACAATACTAAAATTTAATATTGGATATATAAATAATTAATAATATTAAATTACACACATTATAATTAAATTGCGGTAAATGCGAATCGAATCATGATCTTCAGATCTTTAATCTGACGCTCTCCCAATCGAGCTATCCTCACTTATGTTCATATAACAATTTTGTATATATATTATTTCCATAATGATTTGTTAAAACAATTTTACTTATTTAATATTGTACCAATTTAGTTTTTTTTATATAACAGAATATAATATATAACATTAAATTACACATATAATAATTTAATTACAGTGAACGTGGATCGAACACGTGACCTTCAGATCTTCAGTCTGTCGCTCTCCCAACTGAGCTATCCCCACCTATGTTCATATAACAATTTTAGTATATATATATATATATATATATTATTTCCATAATAATTTGTTAAAACAATTTTACTTATTTAATAATGTACCAATTTAGTTATATAATAGAATATAATATTTAACTAAAATTTTATACTGATCATATCCGATGAATAATTAATAACATTAAATTACACATATTATAATTAAATTGCAATGAAGGTGGATTGAACACATGACCTTCAAATCATCAGTCCGACGCTCTCCCAACTGAGCTATCCCCACATATGTTCATATAATAATTTTAGTTATATATTATTTCCATAATAATTTGTTAAAACAATTTTACTTATTTAATAATGTACCAATTTAGTTACATAATAGAATATAATACTTAACAAAAATTTAATACGGATAATATCCTGTGAATAATTAATAACATTAAATTGCGGTGAACGAACACTTGACCTTCAGATTTTCAGTCTGATGCTCTCCCAAGTAAGCTGTCCCCACTTATGATCATATAACAATTATATATATATATATTCATAATAATTTGTTAAAACAATTTTACTTATTTAATAGTGAGCCAATTTAGTTAGGATTATTATCCTATACACAAGTGGTGAAAATTTAGGGTTTAGAATTTTAGTTTAGGGTTTAGAGTTTATAGGTTTTAGTGTAGGGTTTTAGGATTTAGGGTTCATTATTAGAATTTAGAGTTATGGTTATAATTTAGGGTTTATAGTTAGGGTTTAGGTTTTAAGGTAATATGGGTAGACATTTAGGTTTTAACCTATAAATCCTAAATTTTAACCCCAAACCCAAAATTCTATCAACAGCCCCTAAATTCAAATCTACTACACTTATCATATCCAATGAATAGTTAATGACATTAAATTACACATATTATAATTAAATTGCGGTGAACGAGGATCGAACACGTGACCTTTAGATCTTCATTCTAACGCTCTCCCAACTAAGCTATCCCCACTTATTATTTATAAAAGTACTAATTTTTTATATAATAAAATATAATATTTAACTAAAATTTTATACGGATCATATCCAATGAATAATTAATAACATTAAATTACACATGTTATAATTAAATTGGGGTGAACGTGGATTGAACAGATGACCTTCAGATCTTTAGTCTGACGCTCTCCCAACTGAGCTATTCCCATTTATGTTCATATAACAATTTTAGTATATATATTATTTCCATAATAATTTGTTAAAACAATTTTACTTATTTAATATTGTACCAATTTAGTTATATAATAGAATATAATATTTAACTAAAATTTTATAATGATCATATCCAATGAATAATTAATAACATTAAATTACACATATTATAATTAAATTGTAGTGAACGTGGATCAAACATGTGATCTTCAAATTTTCAATCTGACACTCTCCCAACTGAGCTATCCCAACTGAGCTATCCATGCATATGTTAATATAACAATTTTAGTGTATATATATATTATTTCCATAATAATTTTTTAAAACAATTTTACTTATTTAATATTGCACCAATTCAGTTATATAATTTAAAATTAACTATTCATAGTAGAAAGAATCATTAACAACTCAAAAATTTTATATGAATCATATAAATAGTTAATAATATTAAACTACACATATTATAATTAAATTGCGATGATCATAGATCAAATACGTGACCTTTAGGTCTCTAATCTACGCTCTTCAAACATATATTTTGATAACAATTCTAGTATATATATTATTTCCATAATAATTTTTTAAAACAATTCTACTTATTTAATAATGCACCAATTCAGTTATGTACTAGAATATAAAATTTAACTATTCATCGTGGAAAGCATCATTAACAACACTAAAAATTTATATTGGTCATGTAAATAAGTAATAATATTAGATTGCACAAGCAGTGAACGTGGATCAAACACGTGACCTTCAAATCATCAGTCTTATGCTCTCCCAACTAAACTATCCTCGCTTATGTTCCTATAACAATTTTAGTGTATATATATATATATATATATATATTATTTTCATAATATTTTTTAAACAATTTTACTTATTAATATTGTACCAATTTAGTTACATAATAGAATATAATATTTAACTAAAATTTTATACGGATCATATAAATAATTAATAACATTAAATTATACAATTTTAGTAAATATTTTAATTTTTATGTTTTGAAAACTGGAATATTTGAAAAGAAAGTTTTTTTTTCGAGGTTTAATAACTAAAAGTTTATTGGTATTTGGTATAATTTACCCTTATAAACGTTCTAAAATAATATTTAGTTACTAAACAATAAATACTTCAACTCGAATTAGAGCCTACTAGAGAGCTGATACATGGGGTAAAGTTCTAGTTAAGTATTAAATTGTGCAACACGGGAATCGCCAACATCTCTTGTCCTTTGTGGTTGCGGTGTCGCGCTTTAACCCTCAGGTTAAAGGTTCAAGTGTTGGCGCTTGGCAATGATCATTTGTGTAATTTACCCTTTAAGAAAAATGAGGTATTCTAAAATACCTTTAATTTTTACATTTTTATGAAATTTAGTACAATAAAATATTAAAAGTATAGGGGTTTTTGATTGATAAAAATTTATGAACATAATAATATTTTTTATTTTAATTGAAGATAATAAGTTGTATGACATATATATATTGTCTCGTATCATATAACTTTGTGCTATATATGAAATTTAGTACTCGAAAAAATATTATTGCTCAGCACACCCTTACAGTAAACTCGTTAGGCATACATGTCAAGTTTTATTGTTTTTTTTTATTTTTAATGGAACTTGCAGGCATGCATGTCAAGTTTTATTTTTGGTATTTTTTAATAAAACTCTTCAAGTATGCATGATGAGTTCCATTAAAATTTATTTTCCTTATCGCTTAAGGGCTCCATTACTCACATTAAAAAATACCAAAAATGAAACTCGACATGCAAGCTTTGCGAGTTTACTATAAGAGTACTATGCTGGAAAATAATTTTGTTCTTCTACTATTTTGGAAAATAAAGTTTTAAATAGTGCTATTTTGGTGATAATGATCGGATTTGATGGGTGGTTAAACCCTTAATTCTATATCCTAAATTGAATCTCTTAACCCTAAAATTAAGGTGATAAAACCTTTGATAATAATAATTTTGTAGAGGAATAAGACCTGGATTAGCAGCAACTGAAATCCCGAAAGCAGCAATGATATTGTTTTGAACTGTAACAGGTGTATTAGCACAAATTAAATACCATGATTTATTTCTCATAGCTAATCTGCTGTCCAAAAGCTTGACAATACTCCTGTAAGATACCAAACAACTTCTACAATTGTCAAGGTCAGCTTCCTGGATCTTTCAAGTCTAATCCCAGCTAAATCACTAGAGTCAATTTCTTTGCTTACTCTCCTAGGTAGGATATTTATGACCTATGTTGCATTGATATGGATACAGATACGGATACAGGTATAAAATTTTATATTTTAAAAAAGTAAAAATAAGAAGTTATAGAAAATCATGTGAGCATGACATTACACATGCTTATATCTTATATTAGAATCACGTGAGCAAGAGAAAGTCGAAAAGAAACAAGAAAAAAAAGTGTGGAAGAATAGAAGAATGAGAAAAAAAAAGGAGATGAAATACTGGGGAGTATTCAAGTCGTACCCTATACGTTTCCGGTACGGTACTTATCAGATACGTGGTACGACATTAGATTGAAATACGCGTGCTTTATAATCTACAACATACAAAAAATAAATTAGGGAAAAAAGAGTTCCCTTGTCTAAGACCTCTATTGGGGAAAATTCTATTAAAGGCTTTCCATTGATGACCAGGTATAGGGAACCGATCTTGCACATTCTATCGTCCACTCTATTCATGTTGTGTAACACCTGATTAAAAAAAAGGAAAATGTGGTTTTGAAGGGGAATGCAGGTTGTGGGATCTACGTTTCTTTAGCTGGTCTCTCAGCCATCTGAGCTAGAAGCTATTAGTGAATGAGTTTCCCAAAATTTTATTTGAGTGTTTTGGATTTAATTAACCGAAACTAAATAAAAACATATTTTCTCTTCAGTTACCACTCATTCGAACTAAACCCCAGAAATTTCCCCCAAAACACCCCCACCTACCCCTTAACCGGCCGCCGTCGTACCTCTTTCACCACCGCGTCGTGTCGGTCACCACCCCTCCCATTCAAATCGCCTTTTTATTCTGATCAAAATCCCTAAAGATTCACGCACGAACGTTGCACTGTTCACCGAGAAATCGAGGTTGAAGGCTCATCGTTTTTAGGGTTCCAAAACCCATTCGAAAATCTTTCAGTTTCGGCCGTCGCTCTTGCCTATTAGTGTTTTTGTGGCCTCCATCATCTTCTCCGTCTAAAGGCGAACCGAACCTTGGCCGCCGATCAATCAACCTACGGCGTTGGTGACCTCGTCGATGTTTTACTGAATAGGTAAGATCGGTATGTTTGAACTGAATTTTTGGGTTGTTTTGAATGTTTCTGGGTTTAATGGTGCTTGGTAGAGGCTAGATTCGGCCGAAACAGACGTTTTCGTGAATTTTCTGGCCGTATAAGGCCGCGCGTGGACTCCACGCGCCGTCAAGGCGATTCCCGACCGCCTGAGACGGTGGCATGGTCAAACCGAGCCCAAACTGGCCTTGAACCGGTTCTACTTGAACCGGTTGAACCGACCCGACCGACCCGATCCATTGATCGAGTCAACTCGCCCGAGTTAAATCCTTGACCACTAACGGTTGATGTCATCGTTGACCATTGACTTTGACTCGTTGACCGATGATGTCATCATGACGCAAGCGTTGACTTTGACCAAAAAGTCAAAATTTCTGAAATCTCTTATTTTATGTTTTTTGACGTCCAGAGTCAATTTTCGAAGTCGGTTTTGTAAAATTTTAACCTGAAAGCCTCCAAATCTGATATTAGACCCGAACATACTTTTGTACTTCATTGCTCAACTTAAAGGCAATGCGATTAAGGACTGATTTTGGGTTGTGGTTAACCGAATAGGCATTTGTATATTTTTGGATCTGGGAGGCTGGGGATGTCGAATTCGGGTTCGAGAGTGTTCGAATGTCGTTTCAATGGTCGACCAACATAGCAAGGACTTAAGGTAATACTTTACTATCTCTTGCATGCTTTATGATACATGTTGGTTCTAAGCTAAAGTTTTCATGAGTACGATTAAGTGTACTTTTAACTCTGCTTGAGTCAATAATTATGAGATAATAGAATGGAAATTTGGACAAGATCGAATTATTCGGAAGAGGAATTTAATAGATCGAAAGGATCATTAGTTCAGTAAATGGTTAATAAGACATAATCTCTCGATCTGATAAATAGAGTTAAATGATTTAATATTTGAAATATTTTGTTAAGAAATGACGATAATACACTCGAGAAATATGAATGACTGAAATAACCTCAAGCACTGAAATTTATCAAATTAACTGAAATCATGGATTAACCATCGAGAATTGAAATGAATGAATTGTTTGGAATTACCGGAAGTATCTTAATGATTGAAAATACCTCTAAGACTTGGAATAAGAAATACCAATAAAGCTAAACAAGTAGACTAGCTCTGAGAGTGGTAATATACGACCTTGTTTGTTAGTCATTTCGGATACTAATGTGATATTGGAAGAATACCAAATGAAGGCATGTTTGATTTTTCGTAGTTCGTGTAGTGGTTAATTAGCGAATGCGATCTACTTTGCAATACACTATAGTCAGTTCTGAGGTGTACCTATCTAATTGAATGGTTTGCTTTGTATCTTCTGCTGCCATTACTTAATACTGAATATTATTGTTGTTACTATTATCACTGCTTAGACTATTACTGGGGTACTGGGTATTATATGAAGTACCTGAGGTTCAGCTCTGATCAAGTTGGTAATTCCGCCTGTTCTAGGTTTAACCCTAACCCGGATGGTAATTCGCATGTCCTGTCCTGTATCAGGTTCTTACGCTTCGGCTAGGATAATTCCTTATGACTATTGTATCAGGTTCCTACGCTTCGGCTAGGGTAATACATTCTGCATTCAGGCTTTTATGCTTCAGATAGGACGATTCCCTTTAGGTCAGCACTTACACCCAATGGGCCTGGGTAAATGCCTTATAGATGCAGTCTTGGAAAATTGTCTATTGGAGTTCAGAGGGAGGATAGATAATAGTTCAAAATGAACCGTAATTGAAACCTGTAGATACCCGGAACACCGTGATAGTTTTATACTATACCATGTATCTGTTTTACCTTACATGCATTTGTTTACATCATCATTTGGTAGTTTTGTATTATTGAGCTTTCCCAATCTCACTTTGTTTCATCATTGCAGGTTAAAGAAATTCGATTATAGATTTATGATTGATATCAGTTTGGAGTTCCCTTAACGTTGCGCGTGGAGTACGGTACCTATGTATTAGAGGGCATGTATGTCACGATTTATTTCATGATTGAGTCCGTATTTCGTTTTATGGATTTCAATTTGTATACACGAAATTTTAATATAGTTTTAACGGAAATGTTGATTACCCTTTTAAATGTATCTTTAAGAGTTTTCTTCTATTTTTTTCTGTGGGTCGCTCTGGTGACCCCAATGTGACCTCCTAGATTAGGTGTGTCGCATAGCCGGGTCCGGGAGACTACATGTTGGTATTCTGAGTCGTCCTTATCTTGAGCCACGATAATATTATCATATATTAACTAGATGTTCCGATAAAAAAAAAAGCACACCACTAGATCCATCAGGACCAGGTGGCTTGAAAGTTCCTAACTGAAAAACAGCAGCTGAAATGTCTTCATCAGTAATAGCACCAATGAGAACCTCAATCATCTTTCTTGTAATTAGAGTCGGCAAAACATGTCTAAGCACGAAAGTCTGTCTGAGCCCGAGTCCAATCTAAGAAAAATTGAATCAATTACGGTCCGAATATGAGAAAATTCGAACCTAAAAAAGTCCAGGTATGATAATCTATAATAAGACAAAATTATTTTTTATGACAAATGTATTCATATAAACGAGTTAGAAGCAAGATAAAAAGGTTGTATATGCAAAACCCATTACCATCTCTTCTCTTGTCCTAAATGGTTAGGTGGTTGTCATTGTAACCATGACAAGGTTCGAGACTTGGTATCCCTAAAAGAAACTAAAACCAAAATATAAACTAAAACCAGCAGGATTTAAATAGATTTGGCATGCAAAATGTGCTGCTAGCTCTCTGCTTGTGCTCATGGTTGGGGTGCTTGTCACCTTACCTTTAGCAAGGTTCTAGAGCTGGTATAACCCTAATCAAGGACGGAATCAAGATTGAATCGCTAAAGGAAAAGTCATATTGACAATATTTGTGATTTACACACTTTAATAACTTTTTTGTTGGTTAATATTTTAACAATATGACCCTCATATTTTCTGCTTCACTCATAAAGATTAGGGTAAACTACACAGGTGGTCACCCAACTATCACATTTTTTCTGTTTTGGTCACTCAACTAATTTTTTCGTCAAAATCATCACTAACGTTTTGTTTCGTTATCATTTTGGTTACCGACTGTTAAAAAATTAACGAAAATGATGATGTGTCATGGGATAATAACACTTTTAGTCCTAAAATTTGTACATTCTATTAATTAGGTGACCAAAATGAGAAATTTGGGGTTTGACCCTTATATTTGATGAGTTAAACATGAAAGAAACCCAAAAATAAACATGGAAAAATATAGTTTTAAAACATGAAAGAAACAGCTGCATTCAAAAAATATGAAAGACCAAAAGATATTGTTTCTTTCGTTATCATTTCTGGTTTTTAATTAAACAATAATTAGAGGTTAAACATGTACAGGGTTTTTATAAAAAATAATTGTAAAACTAAATAGTTGGCAATTTCAAGACCTAAAGAACAGATTAGCAATAGTTGTAAAGCAACCGGAACGAAATCGGCATTTTTAACCAAAATGTATGATTTCATTAAAATGAGGTATTCCAAAATACCTTCCTTTTTGATTCTGGGTTTTAAGGGTTTTTTGGATCCTTTTGACAGTGGACAAAATCGACATTTTACCCACTCTTCTCTCTGTTTCTTTCTTTCTTCTGTATCAGAACTATTGAGTTACTCTTCACAGCAACAATGGCAATGGCTTCTTTTTTTCTCCATTTCTTTTCCTCTATGTTTCTGCCAATAACCAAAGTAAGTGAACTATAAAAACAATATATTTTTTCCATGTTTATTTATGGGTTTCTTTCATATATTAGAGGAAGATGAAAGAAAATGAGAAATTTGGAGTTGACCTGTATATTTGATGAGTTATTTTGAATTAGAGCCTAAGTAATAGAATGTATAAGTTTTAGGACTAAAAGTGTTATTATCCCATTACATGTTACCATCTCCGTTAATTTTTTACGGCCGGTGACCAAAATGATAACGAAACGTTAGTGAAGATTTTGACGAAAAAATTAGTTGGGCGACCAAAACAATAAAAAAGATGCTAGTTGAGTGACCACCCATGTAGTTTACCCTAAAGATTATGCATGTCATGTTTAAAGTAAATTTATAACGTATAACTAATTGATTATATAAAGAAATTTTAATCGTTAAATGTATATTAATAAGGATTTATATTCAATACACTGGATAGTTTCTATAAGTGTCTTGATTTTAGTGTTTAGGGTATTTTTTTAATGTTTAGAGTTTAGGGCTTTAGAATTTAGGGATAATGATTAGAATTTAGAGTTTAAAAAATTTAGGGTTTAGATGTTAGAGTTTAGCGTAATATGGTGATGGATTTAAATTTTAACAATAAACTCTAAATTCTAATCACACCCTAAATTCCAAACCCTTGGACCTCTATACCCTAAATTGAATCTCTTAACCCTAAAATTAAGGTGATGAAACATTTTAGTTTCCACCGCTAATGTATAAAATAATTACCCTAATAATAATGACAATATTATGTATCAACATGATAAAGATATCAAATTGATTTTAAAATTTACAGAGAATAAAACTAGAGTATTTTTATGCCTTCATTATTATTTCATTCGATTAATATTTCAGCAATTTAACCGTTATACTTTAGGTTTCTCAAAGGGGATTGTTTTAATCTACAAGTATAGAAAGAGAGTGGATTTTTGTATAGCGGAATCTAAACGTGTTACAAACAAGCTTAAAAGCTTAAATATGCAAAACACCTTACCATTTCTTCTCTTGTCCTCAATGGTTAGGTGGTTGGCACTGTAACCATGACAAGGTTCGAGAGCTGGTAACCCTAAAGGAAACTAAACCCATTGGAAAATGTATGTGTTCCCTAAATGAGGTATTCTACCTTTTCTTTTACCCAACAAGTGATTCCTCTTTTTTTACCCAACAAGTGATCACTAAGACTATTAAAAATAAAATACCTTCTCTTTTTAATAAATTTATGAGTAGGGGTGGGGAAAACTCGACTTGATTCGAAAAAATCGAATTATTCGACTCGAGGGAAAAAAACAGACTCATTTTGACTCGACTCGAAAAAATTTCACAAATAAAGTTTGAGTTATGAAATGAAAATTTGAATAACTCGAAATTTTTAATTATTAGTTGATTGTTTTTTATATTCGAGTCGAGTTTGTCAATTCTGCATGATATATTATGTATATCACATGTGAAAATATAAAGAAATATATATATGTATATTATATATGCATATAGAAAGCTGTTAAAATTAGAATCAATACGTGTACAGCCCAGCCCTAAGTATATACATATAGAAATATAAATGTACACCGCAACGTATATGCATATAGAAATACATATGAAGAAATATATGTACAATTAAATTTGTACAGAAACTTGAAAACGCGACTCGATCGAATACCCATTTCTATTTATGAGGGGAAAACCCATTTTGATTGTGGGTTTTAAGGTTCTATGGATCCTTTTGATAGTGGACAACAAATGTACATGATTTAAATAGATTTGGCATGCAATATGTGCAGCTACTTCTCTGCTTGTGCTCAATGGTTGGGGCGTTTGTCACCTAAACCTTTGGCAAGGTTCGAGAGCTGGTACAGCAGCAATTGGAATTTCACCCACTATCTCCTTTATATTCATAAGAGGTATTCTAAAATACCTTTTTGTTTTCCTTTTTCAAACAAAAAGACTAAATTCTAAAATTGAACATAGTAGAAGGACCAATGCTGAAATTTGACCGTTTTCTTATAACGATTAAAAATGCCTTCGAAAATGACATTTTAATCTATGACTAATTCAATCGCTCAAAATAAGCATCCACAACTTGTCTAGTAATTATAAAAAAAATCAATTAAATCACACGTGACATTTCAATTGTCAACTTGATCAAAATTGTATACAGAAGTACAAATTATTTAAATAACACAAATGGTTTATTTCATATTCAAATATATTATTTTGTTTGTTACAATGAATTAAACCTATAGTTTTATTATATAAATTTGAAGTTATATGGTTCATATTTTTTAAATATTCTTGTGCGATTACATGATAATATTTGTTTTTTACTCTTAGTCTTTTGAAAATATACATTGTGCAGACTATATTATTCAAACTCATATCACCTAGAAAGAACAACGTCATCCTTTACTACTAGTATCACTCAAGCGGTTCACATAATTTAGATTTATTTGTCATTCGTATTAATCATCGTAGCATTTGATTCAAATATTTAAACACAAAAATGCATAAAAAAAACGAAGATACAATTGTCGGGCGTGTTGGGTTTAGCCCATTTCAATTTGTAAAGGTTGTTGGATGGGGAATCTAAATGTCCTGAAAATAAAGATAAAAGTATCAGATAGTTACAATGTGATACCAGCTCTTCCCTTGTCTTCAATGGTTAAGTGCTTATGCACTTTACTTTACCAAGGTTCGAGAGCTGGTAACCAAAAGATATTAAAGAAAAAAAAATCCTTCATATAAAAAAGAGGTATTTTAAAATACCTTTTTTTCTTTTTTAATAAAAAAATGCAAAAAAAAATTATTTATAGATCATATGTAAAGTCATTTTTTATAATGGTATGTATTTGTTATTGGTTGACTAATACGGGTTGAATACTGGACAAATTTATTATTATATAAAAAGGTTTAACTACAAAATAAATATCCAAACTATATTTTTTTTATAATAGGTGCTTAAAGTATTTTTTTGACTGAAATAAGAACTTAAAGTTTCATTTTTCGACTGAAATAAAACATTTATTTCAGCAAAAAAAAAATACTTTAAACACTTACTATAAAAAAGAAACATAATCTGAACACTTATTTTATAATTAAGCCTATAAAAAATCAAAAGATTTTTATCGTTGGAGCGTAGGCTTGAGCATTTTTATAGTGGTAGACAATGGGTTAGATTTGCTAACTTACATGAGACAAGGAAGGTTCGAGAACTGAAATGTAACACACATCACGTATATCCGTAATACGAATATACATTACAGATGCTACTAAAAACCATATACTGAATTTTATTTACTCTTCAGTAAATAGCATTTTCTATAAATTTCAATTGAAAACAATTCTAGACAATTGTAGCTAGTTTTAACCCTGAATAGGTTTATAAAACATAAAATTTAGTTATTTTAAAGAAAATATTATTCAGGGTGAAAACGTCGCTTGTTGCCTATACCGTTTTCTTGATTATAAAAATTTTGAGCGGTAAGATTTAAATTATGGTTAAACCATTATACTTTTATCTTACTGGTAACATTATTTCATTTTCATACTCCATGTATCCTTTTACTATCATACTTCGAAAATATATACTTTAAAGCTTGCAAAACAGTTTTCTTGAAAATATAATTACATGCCCACTAGTTCCTGACTATTTTAAAGATGTACGTACTTTCACTTACCTATAACTTGACTTCCAAATGAGTGGCTCCTCCTTGCTAATTCTAATATGAAGAACCTACGTGTGAAATAAAACACACGCTAAGTACGAACTTAGTGAGGTAATAATCTTATTTATCAAAACGTAAAATAAAGCAATACATGTTATACATTAACCTAGCATGGTTTTTGTCTAAGGTAGTATCGCACTAACAAGGTTTTCACAGACAGTCAATATTCATGTGTCATATACATGGCATAATTCATATATATATATATATATGACATGAATTATATACATGGCAGAATCCATATACGTCTCATAATTCATATACGTGGCATGATTCATATACGTGACATCATTCATATACATGACTTAATTCATATACATAACATGATACGTGTACATGGCATAATTCATATGCATGACATAATTCATATACGTAACATAATTTGTATACATGTCATGATTTATATACATAGCATATTTCATAAATATGTGACATTCTTCGTATACATTGAATAATTCATGTACTTGGCATAATTCATATACATGTCATGATTCATATACGTGGTTAAATTCATATACATGACATGTTTCGTATTTATGGCATGGTTCATATACATGACATATTTCATATACATGGCATGGTTCATATTTGTGCTTCATCGTAAATATTAATGGTAAACATAGATCATCATTTATGCAAACAATAATTCGTACCTGGTATTCCATCAAGCTTGCAATGTCAAGCAACGTGTTTTTCACGTATTATAGAGAAATACAATGCCAATTTCAACATAATGCAAACATATAGAAATGCACTCACCTTGGCCATTTATTAATATGCCTCACTAAGCTCTATTGATCCTTTCCTTTATAGTACCTCGAACCTTCTTTTGATTCGGATCCAACTTCATTTATCGCATGAATATAAATAAACATTTGTTAGACTCACTTCTAACAATATTTCAATTAAACTATTTAATCATTCAACATAAAAAATTTTCCATAAAATTTTTCCTTCCTTATATTGTTCACAAACTCATTTTTGGTCCCTAATGACCATTTTGATCTTCAAATAATTCCTCCAAGCTTGCTAACCAACATTAGACACAAATTGTCTCAATTTCCATTTTCTGTCAACTTGCACTACCATCAAAGATTTACTTCTACATGGCAGAATGCATACTGAATCTTAATCTCCTTTATGCCGTATAAACTAGATTCGATAACGGTTCTAACGGTATAAGCCACATAATTTAATAAAATCTACAAAAATTATGAAAATGCATCAAACTCCCGTTTACAGGGCTGTCCTGACAGAAACTGTTCTGTAATTTTTCTGACCTTCATTCGATTAAAAATTAATATCTTTTAACTCGTAACTAGAAATCAGTTTCCGTTTGTTGGAAGCGAAACTAGATTCGATAAGCTTTTCAACCATATAAACTAATAACCCATATTCAATTTGTACGATTTATGGCAAATTTTCAAAGTCGAACTCCAATATTGAATTTCGGAACATATTGCTATTCTGTTTTTTGACCTTTCAACACTTAAAAATTCATATCTTTTGATATATGAATCGAAATCAATCACCGTTTGTTTTAAACGAAACTAGACAAATAAATATTTACGTTGATATAAAATTCACCATCTAACCATTTTGTAGAATTTATGGTGAATTTTCAAACTTACTGCCAAATTCCAGTTTTCCTACACAACTTCCATAAATAGCTTCAAACTTTATACTAATTTCTCCTTACTTTTCTATTTGTCAATTTGGTCCCCTTAATTGATTCAAACCACTAATGTATCACTTTCTTCACCAAATAATTATTCAAAAATAAATCCCTCTAATTTTTCGTTCTTTCCGAAATAGTCACTAAAACGCAATAAGGATTCAAGCTTCTTAACTTTGCAAATTAGTCCTCAAATCAACATTACAACTTGTTTTCTATTTTTCAACTAAAATCAGATTTAGTCCTTCTCTAAAACCTCATTTCCGAATTGGTCACTTAGCTTTGACTATTTGTCAAAATGGTCACTAACTCGATTCAACACCGGTTTAACATTCTAACTTCAATTTCACATCTCCAACTTCAATAATAACATAAATACACTTCAAAATCATAAAAATTCAACTTAGTCCTCTAACTTTCGGAATTGCCGAAATGGTCCTTATACCTTTAATTTAGGGTTTTGCTTCCAAATAACAAATTCAAGCTTACTAGATCATTTGTCCAACATCACAAACCCTAAATCAAACTTAAATCCATAAACCCTAATCATCTTCATAATAATCAAAACATGTAGAGTTTAAATCCCAACTCAATAACATGATTTTAACATCACAAAAGCTTGATTTCAACTTGAATTTCAACATGGAATCATAAAATCTCAAAAACCCTAATTGAGTCCATAAACCCTAATTTCTTTCTCATCAATCAAGCATGTATTTAATGAATTGTTGTCATCAAAAGATAGATCTTGAAGAGTATAATAACTTTGATGTTGAAAATATTACCTGAAAATCGAGTTTCGGGGCTTGAATCGAGCTTGAAAAATTTTATCCCTTTTTTCTCCCCTTAGTTCGAAATATTTCAAGAAAGATGAAAAATTTGGTTCATATTTTACTTATTTAAATCCACATGTTAAAATTAAATGAATTTAAAATTCATTTAATTAGTGAAATTGCTAATTTGCCCTTTTAATCCAATAGCAAGACTTAATCTTATTAAAAATCAATGGGCATGATTTGATCCAAATGTAATTCACCTTCCAAAATTTCCCTTAATATTTTAAAATATTTCAAAATTGCCATCCTTGTCAAATGACCAATTTGCCCTCCAACTAGTCTTTATTTACTAGTTTGCCATTCTTGTAAAAATTTAACTAAGTCTAGTTGAAATCCAACCAACTATAATAAAATATTCATAAAATAGTATTTTATGACATTTCATGGCTTTTGGATCAGCCTCTAAAATTTCGATTCGATCCGATCTCCCAATATTCATAAAATATTTTTATTGCGATTTTACCTTTATCGAGCTATCAGATTTATTCCATAAATTCCATATTTCCATATTCAGAAAATGAACACTATCATCTTATAAAAAATTCCTTTCCTAAAGTCTTAGACTAAATTTTTCCTAACTCAGTCTACTATTCCGATAATTATCGAAAATCTCCATAGAATAAAATTTCTCTTAGAAATCCTTTATCGATAATCCATTCGAATATTCTTTACCTTTACCGAGTCCAAAATATCGATTAGAAACACTCTTATGGGACCTTCCCGAAGGTCTCCCATCCTTGTATTTCTCTGGCCTGAGCACGCTTAACAATTTTATTCGATCTAATCTACCGATAATTTAACCCTTTACTTAGAATTAAATTATAGGATTCATCTTGAATCAAACTAAAATATTCCCAACACTTGTAACAGACTTTTATAACCTTCCTTTTATCATCTGGTAAAATCTCAAAATTTTTCGGATCAATTCGAGTATCCGAATTCCATTTAAACTTTGACTGTAATTTCTCAATAATAGAAACATCAGATCAGTCCAGAATCTTCACATTCGATCCACACCCTTAAATGATCTATTTATTTATAAAATAAAAACCCCTAAATTTTGGGAAATTACAACTTTAGTCCTTTAACTTTTCATATTTAGTCTTATACCACACAAGTTTTGTTTGTTTATCATTTTGGTCACTAAAATTGAATCTTCGATTCCCATTCCAATTTTCCTCGGATTCTAACCAAACTTTGGAAGTACCTAATTCAGCTCACTATCCATCTCATGATACTTCTAAACCTTAGAAATTTCCTTTCCAAACCCATAATTAAAGAAATCCTAACTTTTTCAAAGTTTATACTTTAGCCCCCAAACTTTCAAAATTTACAATTTAGTCACTAGCCAAAATTTGGGATATTACAATGTGTAAATATGAATGACTAAATGTGCTATTATACAAACTTTCTTAATTGTCATGTCAGTCGCAGTTAACGTTTCAATGACCATTTTGTAACAAAAAATCAAAGATTAATAATATTTTGTAACTTTAAAAAATTGGATGACCACAATAAACATTTTACCATAATTTAATGACCATTTGTGTACTTCGCCTTAAAAAAAGAAAGAAGAGAATAACAAGTGTTTTGTGTTTTTTTAATAGTCTAAAGGTAATTAAAAGTAGTATTTGTTCATACATATTCTTAACACTTTAACAATGTACATACACCTTATAGACAAAGCGGTTTAAACCCGTGTCTCCTAAGATGAACTTCATCCGCTTTTTCACTATGACACTTTGGATTTTAAAAAACATAAATAAATTAAACTAGTCTTTATATTAATATTCAAATTTATTATCGAACATTTTTAATAAAAGGCATTTTCTAATACCTCTTATGATTTTATCAAGTGCAATGGTGGTTTTGGTATCTAGTTTCATGTAATATCCTAAATTTTGGCTAGTGACTAAATTGTAAATTTTGAAAGTTTGGGGGTTAAAGTATAAACTTTGAAAAAGTTAGGATTTCTTTATTTATGGGTTTTGGAAAGGAAATTTCTAAGGTTTAAAAGTATCATGGGATGGATAGTGAGCTGAATTGGGTACTTCCAAAGTTTGATTAGAATCCGAGGTAAATTGGAATGGGAATCGAAGATTCAAGTTTAGTGACCAAAATGATAAACAGACAAAACTTGTGTGGTATAAGATTAAATATGAAAAGTTAAAGGATTAAATTCGTAATTTCCCAAAATTTAGGGGTTTTTATTTTATAAATAAATAGATCATTTAAGGGTGTGGATCGAATGTGAAGATTCTGGATTGATCTGATGTTTCTATTATTAGGAAATTACAGTCAAAGTTTAAATGGAATTCGGATACTCAAATTGATCCGAAAATTTTTGAGATTTTACCAGATGATAAAGGAAGGTTATAAAAGCCCGTTACAAGTGTTGGGAATATTTTTAGTTTGATTCAAGATGAATCCTATAATTTAATTATGAGTAAAGGGTTAAATTATCGGTATATTAGATCGAATGAAATTGTTAAGCGTGCTCAGGTTAGAGAAATACAAGGATGGGTGACCTTTGGGAAGGTCCCACAAGAGTGCTTCTAATCGATATTTTGGACTTAGTGAAGGTAAAGAATATTCGAATGGATTATCGATAAAGGATTTCTAAGAGAAATTTTATTCTATTGGAGATTTTCGATAATTATCAGAATAGTAGACTGAGTTAGGAAAAATTCAGTCTAAGACTTTAGGAAAGGAAATTTTTATAAGATGATAGTGTTCATTTTCCGAATATGGAAATATGGAATTTTTGGAATAAATCTGATAGCTCGATAAAGGTTAAATCGCAGTAAAAGTATTTTATGAATATTGGGAGATCAGATCGAATCAAAATTTCAGAGGCTAGTCCAAAAGCCACGAAAAAGTCATAAAATACTATTTTATGAATATTTTATTATAGTTAGTTGGATTTCAACTAGACTTAGTTAACTTTTTACAAGAATGATAAACTAGTAAATAAAGACAAGTTGGAGGGCAAATTGGTCATTTGACAAGGATGGCAATTTTTAAATATTAAGGGCAATTTTGGAAGGTGAATTACATTTGGATCAAATCATGGCCATTTATTTTTAATAAGATTAAGTCTTGGCCATTGGATTAAAAGGGAAAATTAGTAATTTCACTAATTAAATGAATTTTAAATTCATTTAATTTTAACATATGGATTTAAATAAGTAAAATATGAACCAAATTGTTCAACTTACTTGAAATAAATGTAACAACCTTAACGTATACTTGTAAGTCAAATATACATTAAAGATGTTACAGAGTCATTGAAAAAAATCTTGACTTGTAAATTTTTTTAAATACCAAAATTCATCTTGCAATTTAACCCTTTCTCGTTTTTGAATTAAAAACTATGTCAGTCTATTGCAATTAGTTTTTAATTCAAAACCGAGAAAGGGTTAAACTGCAAGATGAATTTTGGTATTAAAAAAATTACAAGTCAAGATTTCTTTCAATGACTCTGTAACATCTTTAATGTATATTCGACTTACAAGTATACGTTAAGGTTGTTACACACATTTAATGAATTTAGTCATAATTTAAAAAATCAATAAATTTAACAAGCATTATCTACATATCAAATCAATTTAGTCCTTATTCAAAAAAATTAATAAATTTAATCATTATTATTTACACATGATATCAATTTGATCTTGTTTTTAAATAGAAATAATTTAATATTTTCCTCAAATCGACATGGTAGTTAATGAAATTTGTATAATAACGTATTTATAATTATCTTCAATTAATTGTCTTCAACTATATTTATTTATTGAAAATAGTTTTATTTAAAAAATTAATTATCTTCAACTATATTTATTTATTGGAAAAAAATTATGTTATTACAATTTTATAAATCTATACTTTTTAACAATTTGAATTTTGTGTATTTTTTATACTTGAAAACATATTGAATTGATCCGAATAAGTCTTAACATTATAAATAATAAAATATGATTTTCGAAAAAATTATTTGGGGTAATTATTTGATGTATAGTTAGTAGAAAGTTTTTTTTTTCATAAACGAGGTTCTAAAGTTATCACGTATCACTTCTAGGGGCCTTAAATCTTAATCTCTAAATTCTAAATCCTAAAATATAAACTTTAAACCATAAAATATATTCACAAATTTTAAAATCTAACATCTAAACCTTAAAAATAGACGCTCGTAAATTTTTTTTCCACCGTCATGCATAGGATAATAATACAATGTATTTTAATTATTAAAAAAATTAAAAATAATTGTTGCCGTGTTGGAAGATGTGCTGATTTTGGAAGTGGAAGACAGTGTGTTGGCTAGATTAAATAGAGAAAGTAGGCAACATGTTGTATTGGGTCTCCACTCGTCCTCGATGGTTAGGTGCTTTGCACGTGCACCTGGACTGGGTTCGAGACCCAGTACATACAACAACAAACAAAATGGAATTTGGAAATGATTGAAGAGACAGAGCGCTCTCAAATAATTAGAGGTATTTTAAAATACCTTTTTCATTATTTTCTGTCCCATTTTGAAACTAGAAAATGTGTGTTTATTATTTCACTTGTGATAAAATAGTGCATCGAAATATATAAATTATTCCGACAAAATCATTGATTAAGATAATTGGGAGGTTGATGGCATGCCACCATGTAAAAACATATGAACTACCAAACCAAGCAAACTAAATGTCTCAAGCTTGATACTTAAGGGTTATTTCTTTTCTTAATTATTTTGTATTTAAAGATGTTAAAAAATTTAAATATGAGGTATTTCAAAATACTAGGGATGACAAAGAGTTAGGTTTTTGGTCACCCCGACCCGATTATCAGGAACCTATACCCGACGCCCTCAAGCCCTGACTTTTAATCGTGCTCCACCGCCGCGAATTTTGGAGTGAAAATTCCTTCTTTTTATATTAAAATATTTTAGTTAGATGGATTTATTAATGAAATTTACTCAATTATGACTTAAAAGACTTTTTTAAAATGAAATTACTCGATCAAAATAATTTGATATTTATTTTGAATTGTTTGATCTTTATAATTTCAAAAATAAAACCGATTGGTTTACATTGAATTTTTGTATTATCGAAGAAACCCTTTTTGTTTGGGTTGTATTCTATTTTGGTTACACATTTTGGAAAAAAAGGTAATTATTGCCACTTACGTTTTCGATCTGTTTTATTTTGGTCATTGTGCTGTTAACACACCCGTTAGGTTGGTGACGTAGCACGTTAGTCAAAAGGTTCAATTTTTAATTTGACCCTTAAACTTTAAACAAATTATTAATTTGACCCCTAAACTCTCTCAACCCCACTTTTATCCCACAGTGTCATTGTCCCGACCACCTTCTTTAATGGGTGATGGCTTCAACCACCTCTATTTCCTTCTCCTTCTTTCCACCCCTTTCCTCTTCCTTTGCCCTTTATCAAAAGCTGAAGTTTACCCTATTTTAAAGGCAGATCTTTGTATGAGACTCCGACAGTTGACAAGCTCCTAGTCTAGGAAATCACTTTGAAATTTCTTACTAAAATAGAAGTATATGTTGGTTATATCCTACATTGGGAGGGTATATCCCTTGAGAAGGGTATTCAAAGAGTCTTCATTTTCCTCTTTTGTTGAATGCGGTTAAACAACTCTCTCGCACATGCGCGCCGCCGCCGTTGGCCGACTCGGCTCGTGGTCGTGGTAACACGTGTCTTCGACGCATCCGCGCGCGTTCTATCTTTTTGGTAGAAATTCAGAATAATTTCTTTAGACCTGTTTTTTGAATTTAACCAAATTTATAGGCGGTTTATTAAAACTGAAACATTTTAATTAGTATGTTAATTAGAATAAAATCAGAATTATTTTGTTATTGACTAGGCGTTAAATTCGAAAATCAGTGTTTAAGACTGGTTCTATTTAGCGTATTTAGCCTCTGTATACAACCTATAAATAGAGAAGGTTTTTCAGAATTCTGGATATCTTGAGTTTTTACTGCTTTCGAAGTTCTATTTTATTCTTTTTGTTGAGAAGAGAAATTCCACCTTTGTCCACTCCTATTTTTGGGTGTACGATTATCAGAGCTACCGTGTTAACCTCGGGGGAAGACCTGTTGCAGCGATTACACATATCGAGGAAAAATCATTTTTAAGGCAGTGGTTTCTACCACGACACGGTTTCTTATCTATGTTTTTATTTTGTTTATAATTTTTCAGTCAGTGCTAACAGTTTGATTTTGCAGTAATATTACCAACAATTTAGAAACGATTTTCATATACTGCAAAATGTTAAACTCGGTGCCAAAGCTTGTTCCTATCTGTCAAAGCTTGATGTACTCGACGAGACCAATTATTGGAGGTGGTCCCAACGGATAATCATATTCTTTGAACAACACGATCTTGACTATGTGTTGCTCAAACCGCCGCCTCAATCATCATCGACTCCGCCGTCTTTAGACGCAACTTTCAACGCTGCTGATGGTGATTCCACTCCTACTCCCGCAAGTGTTGTCCTGCATACTGCAGATGTTCCTGCTTCTGCTCAAGCGTCCATCAACAAGTATGAGAAGGACAACAAGACTGTTCGTGGCTTTCTCTTAAGTCACATGTTGAACAAACTGTTTGACATGTTCTTTCTAGAGAAAAGTTCAAAGGCTATATGGGACACGCTAGAGAAGAAGTATGGAGCCGACGATGCCAAAATTAAAAAGTATGTGGTCGACGAGTGGTTCAAATTTCAGATATTCGACGACAAGCCGATCATGGATCAGGTCCATGGTTACGAGAAGCTGGTTTTCGACATCCTAGCTAAGGGCATGAAGATGTACAAAGTCCTGCAAGCAAATGTCCTCATTGAGAAGCTGCCCAAGTCCTGGTCCGACTACCGCAACTCTCTGAAACACAAAAAGAGGGTGTTTACAATTGGGTGACCAAAATAGAACACGACCCAAACAAAAGGGACCACTAGTAAAATTTACCCTTTGAATTTAATGCAATGTGCATATGAAACAAACCTTACGTCATAATACTAATCTCTATTATCATACAGTTTGATTAATTTTATGTTTTATTTTTGTAAAATATTCAATTATATATAATCTAATTAGACAAGGGAATACGCATTTATACGGGGCACACGGTTCTTTTGAATATTCATTGTATAAAAACTATGTCTGGAGCCTGTTATGATGAAGACTTCAATGTCACATATTCAGTTCACATTCATCGTATTTAATTATAATTGAATCAATAAAATATGATTCGGATTAATCGAAAATATTAATAATACTATTTTTTTCAAAATAAAACTAGACCCATACTATTAAATATATAACAAAATTGATAATGGGAAATTTTGGTAAAATCATTCTAGAAATATCATATCAAAAGTTGATTCAAATTAGTTCTTTTATTCAGTTTTATTTTTCTCAATTATTATAAGAAAATCAAAATACTACGTATTAACCTTACTTTATTCAAAATCAAACTAAATGCTCAATAAAATTAGATAAAGTCACGTTAGAAACAAATTACTAAATATATACATTAAATTTGCCCTTGAAAAGTATGTGGGAATAACTTAGTTGGGAGAGAGTCATATTCAAGATTTGAAAGTCACGTGTTTGATCCACGTTCACCACATAAGGATGGGCACGGAACTCGAATTCGACGGGTTCCAACCCGACCAGATCCGATAGGGTCAGATTTTTTTTAAAAAAAAATTGAGTTCGGGTTGGGTGGAATATGCAAGAAATTCGGGTCGGGTGCGATTTAGGGTGGAAAATATCTTACCCGACCCGGGACTAATTATATAATTTTCCCCTAAATTTTTTAGGGATATTTATAGTAATATCCCTTTTATATATTTTTTATAATTAGGTCCCTAAAATTAAACTTTTATTTACAATTTAGTCCTTCAAATTATATTTTTTTACGATTAAGTCCCCTAATTTTTTTTTACAATTAGGTCCCTAAAATTAATTTTTTTTATATAGGTCAGAGCCGGGTTTAGTATATTTATTTTCTGGTCGGGTTGGATTTTTTAGAGAATAGGTTCAGGTCGGGTCGAGTCAGGTATAGGGTATTTGTTTTTGGGTCGGGTTCGGGTGGGCCAAAAACCCGACCTGACCCGTGCCCATCTCTATCACCACATTTAATTATAAAATAATATGGAAATTTCTTTGAACTGTTAGTTTAACATATTACCATAACCAATCCAATATTTTTTCCTTCAAAATCATTATTAATTGCATCGATAAAATATTATTCAGGTTAATTGAACATATTAACCATATTTTTTTTTTCAAAATCGGACTAGACATATACTACTAAATATATAACCAAATTGCAAATGAGAAATTTTGGTAAAATTAGTCTAAAAATCTCATTATAAAAAATTAAATGATTCACATTAGTTCTATTATTCAGTTTTAGTTTTGTTCATTATTCTAACAAAATCAAAATACTACATATTAACCTTATTTTCTTCAAAATCAAACTAAATGCTTGATAAAATTAAATAAAGTCACGTTAGAAACCAATTACAAATATGAAATATATACATTAAATTTGCCAATTGAAAAACATGCAGGGATAGCTTAGTTGGGAGAGTGTTAGATTGAATATTTGAATGTCTCGTGTTCGATCCACATTCACCACATTTAATTATAACTTAATATGCAAACTTCTCTCAATTTCTAATTTAACATATTAACATAACCAATCCAATATTTTTTTCCTAAAAAATGCATTATTAATTGCATCAATAAAATATGATTCGGGTTAATTGAACATATTAACCATACTTTTTTTTCTTCAAAATCGAACTAGACCTATACTACTAAATATATAACCAAATTGAAAACGGAAAATTTTGGTAAAATCATTCTAGAAATCTCAATATAAAAAAATTGATTGAAATTAGTTCGATTGTTCAGTTTTATTTTTGTTTATTATTCTAACAAAATCAAAGTACTACATATTAACGTTATATTTTTCCAAAATCAATCAAAATGCTTGATAAAATTAAATAAAATCACATTAGAAACCAATTACTAAATATATACAATAAATTTGCCTATTGATAAATATGTGGGAATAGCTTAGTTGGGAGAGCGTCAGATTGAAAATCTGAAGGTCAGATGTTCGATCCATGTTTACCGCATTTAATTTAAATAATATAGAAACCCCAATGTAACGACTTAGATTTTTGAGTCAACAATGGGCGTTGACTCGGGTCTTGGACCGACACGTCGGGTTGAATGTTAGGGTTATGTTGGGCTTCTTGGGCTCCTATGTGTTGTTGGGCTTGACCTAGGATGAGTTTATGGAAGGGTATTATGGTAAAATCATAATTGGGGAGACAAGGGTTGATGCCTCATTAAGGTGGACTGCCATCATTTTAAAAGGGTGAAGTCACCCTTGTCCTCTCTCTCTCTTCATCTCCTTCTAATTTCCACCCCAACCCAAAGTAAAAGATGGAAACTTGTTGTGGTGGAGTGTGAATCTCGGATTGGCCATCAAAAAAGAGTTTATCAGCATCAAAGGATCTTCATTTCGAGCTAAACATCATTGGATTTGGTGGGGGTTGAGTTTGGAAGCTTGGACCAAGAAGAGAGGTGGTAAGAGCTTGGTGGGAGCTTCATTTTGGGTTTTGCCTGCTTGAGGTCAGTACATTTTTGACTCCTACATTTCATGAGCCTCATAAGATGATTGTCTTGCTTGGTTTTATGTTTATGGGTTGCATAGTTAGGGTTCTTGAGCTTTAAACCCATTTAATGGTAAATCACGATTTGGGTGTTGATAAAGTGTTACATGGGTAGAAAACCACATATTATACTCTAAATAAGTTGTAGGAAGAATTTGGGACTTAACTATAGAGGTTAAGTGGGGGATTGGTGAAATCCCGAGCTCCAGGTTTCTAAATTTGGGCTCGAGTACCGGTACGGGGTGGTTGCGTATCAGTACTCCTTTGTATTTTAAGAGGCGGGTTGTGAGGGGCATACTGATATGCCCTTTCGTGTATCAGTACCCCTCACTTGATCAGAATTCCAGTAGCATGTTCGAGTACCGGTAAGTTTGGGGCGAATCGGTACCCACTGTTGTGTTGCCTGGAAGAGGCTTAGTGTACCGGTACGAGTATGCTGGAGTATTGGTACGGATGGATCGGTATCGGGCGATCTTTGTACCGATGAGGCGTACCGATACGGCACATAGCGTATCGGTACGGCTTGGAGTCTATTTTTTCGAACCTGTTTAGCGTATGGGTACTCATGTGGGAGTATCGATACCCAGAGGGCAGTACCGATACTCGCCTTGGAGTATCGATACTCGCTGGGCAATCTGCCCAAGAAAGTTGAGTTTGCGATCGAGGGTTTTATAATTCATGGTAAAGGGTCTGATGGGTCCCTAAAGGTATAAAACAAACTCTAAAACTGAGAAATCAAGGTTAGTAAACCGTACGTGGATTAATGGCTAATGGTTTGGTAATAGTTGGGTAAATTGCATGGTCTAGCAATCCATAGAGATTTGTGGTGGATCGGTTAATGCTACGTGGTAGCTTGGGGCCCTTGCTGTGTGCTAAAGAGACACCCAAGTAGGCGGGTTGCTGTGAATAATGAAATAATCCTTTAAGAAAGACGAGTATGAATCCTAAGAGTTATATTAATTATTGTATCAACGATTCATGCCTTGGGGCATTGGTATTGGTTGGCTGGATGTCTTTTATCTCTCGGTGAGATATATTAACGCTCGGGGGAGCATGTGTTATCGTATGTGTCTTTGTTGGGAATCCGGATGTTCTAGAGTCAGTGCAAGGGCACTTAAATAAGGGGATGGGTAGTCCGGGCTATGTGATCGAGTACATCTGACGTATCCATGGGCTATGTGATATGGATGCGGTCCGAAACCTATCCTTGGGCTATGTGATCAGGATACGAAAATACAACTCGGGGGCTGTGCGAGCTCGAGTAACTCGAAAGGCTATGTGATCTCGAGTAACCTGTTCGGCTGTGTGATCTCAGAAAAGACTGCTTGTGGCTATTGTGATCCAAGTATGTCTAGGACGTATTTGTGGCTATAATGATCCAGATATAATCCTAACCCAACGGCTATGTGATCACAGGTAACCCAACGGCTGTGTGAGCAAGGGAAAAATAGTAGGGCTTTGTTGGCCATTAGGGAATGTATGTTATTTACGTTGTTGTGTGGATAATAGATGTTGGCTATTTTACCCTTGGGCTACGTGATCAGGGTAGGGTTGTTACTCGATGGGTTGTGTGAGCTCGAGTAACTCGATAGGCTTTGTGATCTCGAGTATGAGCTAGATAACCCTTGGGCTGTGTGATCAGGGTATGGGACGTAACTCGACGGACGGAGTGGCCTCGAGTATGGTAAGCTTAGGATGGATTGGTAGACTTCTTATATAATAGTGGTATCTTGAGACAGTTGTAAGCTCTAGCTAGGATAGGCTAGAAGATGATCCTTAGACGTTGAGAAGCCTTTCTGTGCACTCTTGATTATCTTTATCATGTATGCTTGTTTTATGATATTCATGAATTGCGGTAGAGTAGAAATGTACCACTGAGCTTTGTTAGCTCAGCGTGCGGAATTGTGGTTTTTTCGTGCGTAGGTTGATAGGCTGCTTTTGGAGGAGCACATCGAGGAGGATTTTCTAGCACTGAGCCAGTTCAGAGTACAACAGTTGATGTTTAGTTTGGACTGATTGTATTCATAGGACCTTACCACAGTCGACTCTGTATTTTATTTTGATTTACTACTATTTGGTCAAACGGTGTATTTTATTTGGAACTATATTTTGTAAACCCCTTTTAATCTCATTATCTACGTGAATTTTATGGTAATGGATTATTTTGTGAATGGTCAACTTGTACTTTTAAATGAAAATTTTTGATGGGTCGGTTTTGGGTGACCCGAATGTGATGCTCCGGATTCGGGACGGGATCGGGGTGTTACACCCAATGTTGTTAGTTCAACATATTAACATAACTAATTCGATATTTTCCCCTAAAAATCCCTTATCAATTGAATCGATAATGAACAATTTTGGTAAAATCATTCTAGAAATCTCAATATAAAAAAATATGGATAATATGTTCGATTAACTCGTAGGTCGGATTAGCAGACTCAAGATCTTAAAAAGAAGTGAACCTACCAAGAGGACTAGAGGAAGGAAACTGCTCTAGTGAGCTTGAAGCATTACTAAATGACAATCTTCTGAAGTTCTAAATAATCTACTGATCAAAGGCTGTAGGGGCGGGCTGCTCTACATTCAGCCACGCCACAGTGACCCTTGAAGCGATCTTCTTCTATTTGTGGGACGAAATTCAGCAGCCAATTGCTGGCTCTGAATAACCAGCCCAGCAATAAGTTTGCCCTGCACAACCATCATATCAACCTATAAGGTTGAAATTTTACCCGGGTTTGATGGTTTCACATACTAAAAGGTACATTATCTTTTCTTTCTCATTTTAGTCTTTCGCGACAATTCAGGTTTAGTTTTTTTATTAGGTCTCGACTTCTTTACTATGATCTTCCCTGTAGTTCATATAAGAACTATTGTCGTTTCATTCCTATTCATTATTCTGAGATTATGTACAACAACCTTAACCGCACAAGACTGGATTGGGCCTACCTCCATCCCTAGAGGAGCCATATGAGGCGGAAGCTCTAAAGGGCCCTTGTTATTAATAAATGGAGCAAAAAAGGGCTTTGCTCCCCTTTATAATATGAATTAAGAAATAAGGGTCGCAGTTTAGACCGCTCACGGTAGTTCTACCTATAAAAAAGATTATGAAAGAGACGATCAGAATTGTACTCAAATCCATTCACGATCTCGAGTTTCTAGACACATCGCACTTCCACTCGGGTCGAGGATGCCACTCGGTCCTAAGACGGAGAGGGCAGTATCCGTACCTCTTTTCTCCATAGAGTTTGAGTCTTAAAGCACGCTAGCCTCAGGAGTTCCATTCTATAGTGGTAAACCTTTCAATTCCATCTCTTGGCATTAGATTGCCAAAAGTGGGGGAGTATTGAAGCATCTTTTTTTTTTGCTCGGCAAAGAGATACTTTATTATTAATTAAGCTACCGTAATTGTATACCTCATTAAAAACTTCCCTAAACTTAGGATGGAGAAAAAAGAGTACACACAACCAAGAGGAACACACCAAAGAAAAAAAACTCGCATCGGGGCAGTCACCTCACTGTCTAAATCACAATACAAAAATCAGTTCTTAAAAACAATAACACCTCCCTGTAATTAGAGACTATCCTAGGCATAAACTCCAGGTCATTACAAAACACAAAATATTCCCTCTACCACCTGGCCTTGAACAGGGATGTTTGCCCCCTTCCAGATTTCGCAAGGCTGTCCGCTAATGAATTTGCTTGCCTAGACACGAAGTCAAACTTCACGCTACCTATCTTTCGAGATAGGGCATCAAAACTACAAGAACCAGCCATAGATTCTCAAAATAAATATGCAACATTCATTCTTGCTCCAGCCATTTGTTCAGCAGAGGAGACCATCCCCCTTTCTTCCTTGCGTCGAGTAGTTGTTTAATTAAATCAAATCTTCTCAAGCTAGGATTTAAAGCCAGAATGAGCGGATCTACCGTATAAGGTCCTTTACTTATACTAATATATGTAAGCTCGTAGCGTCGAGTCAGAACATAGTCGTATAATAATTTTCGAGTACTAACTCACGGTGTATTGCAACTTAATAACGTATGGAACATATTATCCATACTATTTTGAAAAATAATATGTAAAGTCCACTGCTTCTAGTTTAACATATTGAACATATTATCCATACTATTTTGAAAATATAAAAAATTGATTCAAATTAGTTCTATTATTTAATTTTATTTTTTGTTCATTATTCTAACAAAATCAAAATACTACATATTAACATTATATTTTTTTCCGAAATCAAATCAAATGCTTTATAAAATTAAATAAAATCACATCAGAAACCAATTACTAAATATTAACATTAAATTTGCCCATTAACAAATATGTGGGGATAACTCAGTTGGGAGAGGATCAGACAGAAGATCACTTGTTCAATCCACGTTTACCGCATTTAATTATAAAATAATACTCAAACTTCCCTTCTGTTTGTTCAACATATTAACATAAACTATCCGATATTTTTTTTCCCTAAAATACCCCTTAGTAATTGTATCGATAAAATATGATTTGGGTTAATTGAACATGTTAATCATTTTATTTTTTCAAAATCAAATTAGACCTATACTACTTAGTTGGGATAGCGTTAGACTGAAGATCTGAAAGTCACGTGTTAGATCTACGTTTACCACATTTAATTATAAATTAATATGCAAATATCTCAGTTGTTAGTTCAAAATATTAATATAACCAGTCCAATATTTTTTCCTGAAACCCCATATATTAACACGTGATCTTCAATTATTCACTATTGTTTTTTCATTATTTTACGGAAATCAAAATTTTATATATTAACCGCATTTTATTCGAAATCAAACTAAATACTCGATAAAATTAAATAAAATCACATTAGAAACGAATTACTAAATATATACAATAAATTTGTCCATTAATAAATATGCAGGGATAACTCAGTTGGGAGAACGTCAGCCTGAAGATCTGAAGATCACGTATTTGATCTACGTTCACTGCATTTAATTGTAAAATAACATGCAAACTTCATTGTTGTTGGTAGTTCAACATATTAACATAACAAATCCAATTTTTATTTCCTAAAAAACCCTTATTAATTGTAATTATTTTTAAATTAATAAAATTTGTTGAAAATAGTTGCATTTTAAATATAATATGATTAAAATTATCAATGTTTTTACCGATGGGGTTGGTCGAAGTGGTAAGCAACTTGATATCACTTAAGCATTTCTCAAGTTCGAGGCCTTGTGTATGCAGGAAATCCCCGCTGGGAGACTCGCCCACCAAAACCAGGTGTGCAATGTGGGTCGAGTCGTACATTTTAAATCCAATACCCCTAACGTTTTACTGAATAGTCATTTTGGCCCCTATTATTTTTTTGGAGACTTTAACCCTCAACACTTCATTTTGGGTCAAAATGCCCCCTCATTGAATAGAAACCGTTAGCTAACTAACGGTAAGCACCTTGAGATGACGTGACAATCTTACATGGCATCACACACTAACATAAAAGTATCACGTTTACAAAGATTTTGCAATTTAGCTTTGGGAAGGACCGAACTCAAGCCTTTGCTTGCAATAGCTCACTCCTTAACCACTCACCGTATGATGCCATATAGGATTATCACATCATCTCAAGTTTTTTAAAAAAGTGTCACATCATCTCAAGTTAAGTAACAGTTTTCATCCAATGAAGGGTCATTTTGACACAAAATAAAAGTTTAAGGGTTAAAGTGCTAAAAAAATAAAGGTCAGTGTAGCTATTCAGTCAATGTTAGAGGTATTTTTTTGGCATTATGCTTAAATTATTTAGCTCTTGACATTCAAATATAGTTGTTGATGTGCTAGAATTGGACCCATTTTGAATAATTACATGCTCTTGGAGTCAACAATCCTTAGAGCATGTGGTTAAAGCTCTCAGTTGGCACATTATCCTTCTCTTAATTTATGGGTTCAAGATCTAATAAGAGTAAAATTTTCTTCTTTTCCCTTAGATAAAAATTGTTCAAAAAAACTATAGGCTTTTGGATTATTTTGGTGGTGGAAGACAATGTGATTTAAGTTGAAAAAAATAAGGAATGTAGAGTGGTTTATTTGGCTCTCCTCTTGACCTCAGTGGTTAAGTGCTTGTCGTCAGTCACCTCAACCTTGTCAAGGTTCGAGAGCTGGTAACGGAAAGAACCGGAACCTCATCTAAATCTTGCAATCTTTGATATAAGAGGTATTCTAAAACACCTTTTTTATTTTGGTAAAGAGTTTATTTATGAGATAATTCATGGAAAAGTTTATTCTACTCAAATTAATTCACCTTTAAACTTTTGAAAAATAATATTTTTTAAAGTTATTTTTATATTCAATTCAATTGAGCCCATATACCCAAGAAATCGAATTAAATAAGCTCTGAATCAATAGATTGAATCAATTAAGATGTTTGACCAATTTTAACTATTAAATCTTAACAATTTTTTACTACAGATATTACGCTATAATTCTGCCACATGACATTTACAAATTAGAAAAAAAAACACTTTTATATTTTTTAGATTTTTTAAGAATTTTTTTAAATAAAATAAAAATATTCATAAATGTAAAGTGATAATAGTGTGACACAACATATGACACCAACTGATTTAAAATCCCATTAAATTTAACTGTTAACGTCTGTCAAATGGATGAATTGATGAGACTTAATTAGATGCAAAAAAATAAAAATTTAATTGTTTTTTTAAATTTAAGGGCTTAAAGTACCCGCAAGCCAATTTTTCTTCATCCTTGAATCAAAATATATTACACGTTTAAACATATTTAAACTCACATTCTTATATATATTACACCGATAACAATATCAATAAAATTAAACTCAATCAACATTTTATCATTACAGTTTTTAAAATAGAATAGAGTAGTTTACATTCTGTTATTTTAATGAAACAGAACATTTGCATTAATTTAATGTGATTTGCATATGAAACAAAC